>SDVV010023168.1:0-12804 GCA_016164225.1 Gammarus roeselii | reverse complement strand
TGATGCTGCTGATGCTGCTGATGCTGCTGATGCTGCTGATGCTGCTGATGCTGCTGATGCTGCTGATGCTGCTGATGCTGCTGATGCTGCTGATGCTGTTGATGCTGCTGATGCTGCTGATGCTGCTGATGCTGCTGATGCTGCTGATGCTGCTGATGATGCTGATGCTCCTGATGCTGCTGATGCTGCTGATGCTGCTGATGCTGCTGATGCTGCTGATGCTGCTGATGCTGCTGATGCTGCTGATACTGCTGATGCTGCTAATGCTACTGATGCTGCTGATTCTGCTGATGCTGCAAGAGCAGATATCGTCATGAGATTCGAATGCCCATTTGATAGATTATCTGATTTTCACTTACGATAATCAAGACAATGAAACTAGAACAAGAACTCTAGGAATGGACGATGGTACAGATCGGTGCTGAGGACCGACAAAATAGCAGTTACAAGCAAGCCAACAACACATATCTCACTTTGATACAAAATCTAACTTATAATTGGGTAATGAAAATATTGGAGAAAATATGTAAGTGCATTGTGTCTATTATGAAAGAAAATAACAAAGGATTGTTAGGATAACACCTTGAACCAGTACTCTCTTCTTGTGACATATAATTAGATTTTTACAATAATACATGATAGAGTCCTTTTATACATTATACCCCCCAACTTTCGAGGCAATAATTTCCAAAAGTACCCATCCATCTGTAACTTTGCATCTCTACATATTCATCATAATAACTGATAAAATACGCGTGAAGCATCTTTTCATTTTTTCTGGCTCATTTCGGTAGGCTAACTTTTGGGCTCGTATAAAAACCTGCTCTAGTCTTGTGAGAGTCGAGCCGTATCCAGGCAACAGAGGCGTCTCAGTAACTTATGCAAGATCGATTGCAGGAATAATCCGCTAGGGGAATATCGCAAAAAATATCTTAGCTTTGTTCATGATTGAATGGTTAGGAGGAAAGAAGCGAGGACTAAAGTGAAACCAACTTTGGAAAACTTCAGAGATTTTAAACTTGTTCCTCCTATCATTTTCCTTCAGGTCTCCGTGGACAGTCCACTGGAACGCACAATGGCAAAACTACCTAATCAATTTCTCCAATCAAAAGTTTGATTAGTGAAACCATATTTTTGCTTGTGAATATTCTTTTTTTTTCTTGCGGACAAACTTTTATTATTCATCTACAGCCCCGAAAAATATAGGACTTGAGAGGACTGAGCATAAGTGAAGGTCAGATGACTAACCAACCATAGAATACAAACTCTCCCTGCAGTACATTTCAGTTGGTGTCACCATAGGAGAAAAAATTAGAGCGAACTGACCTTTAAAAAAAAAGACGGTGGTATTTGACAAATTCACTATAAGTGGTTTATTCTGATCTCTAAATACCACCTCCTTAGATATTGGATGGATTTGCTAAATTCCATAAAGAAAAATCCGCAACAGACAATAAGCCGAGCTTATCGCAACAGTCAAGGCATTGCCCGTCGGAACATCCGTAGCTGCGACGCACCTATTATTTACCGTATAATACTGTAGTATCTGCTAGAAATTAATATGTTGATCAAAATGTAATTGATCAAACAATCTCAAAGGTTTGTTGCTGTGCGCTTACATCAGTGGATGGGATTGGAGAGAGAGAGATATTGGAAGATGAGTAATCCTGAGTTGTTTATGTCGAACACAAAAACAATGTAACGCTGTTTGGAACTCATTTAATACTTACAACTCTATGACTACACTGATACATAATGATTCATTGAATACTTACAACTCTATGACTACACTGATACATAATGATTCATTGAATACTTACAACTCTATGACTACACTGATACATAATGATTCATTGAATACTTACAACTCTATGACTACACTGATACAAAATGATTCATTGAATACTTACAACTCTATGACTACACTGATACATAATGATTCATTGAATACTTACAACTCTATGACTACACTGATACATAATGATTCATTGAATACTTACAACTCCATGACTACACTGATACATAATGATATGAACACACATTAAACTCTGGTATGTTTATACTTGAAACATTCGTTCGACCTGCAAATCCACGTTATGAATAATTTTGGAGAAAATCTCATTTGAGGGGAAATATGAAGTACGATCTATAAAATGGAATCCGTTCACTAATAATTATTGATTCAGATTACCAAGATATTATTGACATATATTTATGACGATGAAATAGAGGTTTCTGTTTTCCTCGTGTATTTTCAAGGCATTCTGCGAGTAAAGGAATTTAATCAATCGTGCTGAGAATTTATTTCGTTTCTTGACACCTACCTGATCGGCCCGGGTGTACTGAACCTACCTGATCGGCCCGGGTGTACTGAACCTACCTGATCGGCCCGGGTGTACTGAACCTACCTGATCGGCATGGGTGTACTGAACCTACCTGATCGGCATGGGTGTACTGAACCTACCTGATCGGCCCAGGTGTACTGAACCTACCTGATCGGTCCGGATGTACTGAACCTACCTGATCGGCACGGGTGTACTGAACCTACCTGATCGGCCCGAGTGTACTGAACCTACCTGATCGGCCCTGGTGTACTGAACCTACCTGATCGGCCCGGTTGTATTGAAAAGAGTCATGTAAGCTGCTTATTCATATTAGTACAAATGAAATGTAGTTGAATTAGTTGTTTTCGGTTCGGATTATAAGGTGTGTCTGAAGTAAAGCTCACTTCATCCCTTTGATTTTAAGATATTTAACTGCAAATTTATGTTATATGTATTCATTTGTTCGTCTTGATGAATTGCAGAGATAGGAAGTGGAAGCAAATAGAGTTTGGTACTTTCTGTTTACTCATTTATTTGGTACAAGCTGCACAGACTTGAACGGTATGTATAAGTTATGTTCAAGGAGAATCTTATAAAAAATATCATATTGAGTTATCCCCAATAACATTAACATTTTCGTACTGTTGACCACGGAGCATTTGTGCATTACATGCAAGTTGTGAACACCATTAGTGTTGCCAATAGACAATTATAGGAATGAATAGGATAGTCGATGTTTGTTCATTCAAATGTGTCGCCTCGGGTGGGATTTGAAACAAGGTCACCGTAGCCCAGAGTCGAAGATCGATCTCACTAGGCCTTGAAGACTTGAACTGCTCCCGAAAACGAAATATTGGACCAAATAATATGGAGAACAGCTGTTCAAATTACTTACCCAACTTCAAAGAAAGTAAATATTAGTATGTGAAAATAAATTAAATTATGAAAGTATTATAAGCAGATGAAAACAACACATCATCAATCTAATTATTATTGTGGCGTTGAACAGAAACTAAAAGATTTCCGTTACCACTAAACAAAATCGTTCATAGCAATCAACATTTTTTTCATGTGTATATATGCACTGTCAAATAATTGCCCCTCACATGCAAAGCTGTCAATGTTATCCATGGATCTTTACAGATGCTAATATTTTACATCGTTCAATTCTTGTCATTCTATATCATACACTCGAATAAAACTTATTTAGCGCATAAATCATCAAAGCACACATGACCAATGTTTTGGGTGTTATGAACAAGTAAGAATGTGTAGGAGGGTCAAGATCTCGAAAGCAACTCTGCAAGTACTCTGTACGGGGAGTCCAACGTTGCAACCAAAGATGTGTTGACTATTAACAGGTATGCTGCACACTGACGATCCTCAGGGCTCTGACGTCACTATGGTGAACGCCGGTGTGATGTCACTGTTAAAGAATAAAATATAATAGGAGCAAAATAGTGTTTGTATCTTGTGAACGGTATTTTGTGATCAATTAGTGCTGATGTAGACGAATTCTGGACACTACCCGGCATTTGTTCCTGAGTGAAGTATGAAACGCAACCAGGGTCAACGATATTTTTAGGAGAAATACAAACTTCGCAGCATACTTGTGAACTCTTGGCATCTTGGATCAACGGTTACCAGCACGGGGAGGCAGGAGTAATTTATTTTATCCCGAATTATAATGACTGAATTAATTGTCAGCAAATAAACGCTTTAATCAAGTTACATGACTACCTGCGTCAAGAAATCATCACTCACATGCAGGTAATCGATCTCAACTGCCTGCGAGCGTTTTCTGGGGTGAGTTTTTAAAGATTTTTTCAGATAAATAGTTATTTTCTTCAAATTTAAAGGCTAATTCCATTTTATTGAACGTAAATAGGCGCGTTGGAAACGACAGCAAACGAAGCATGTAGTATTGACGGCATGGTACAAAAAAAATGTTGCTGGGCATGGACGGCGTTCATGGCAAATGACAACAATCTAACAAGAAGGCCACAGCAGTCTCACCGGATGTTTGTATCCGGTATCATCTTTGTAGGCAGCTTTGAAATGATAACTCCAAATCACAGTGTTTCAAGTGTCATCCCTATTCGGGGACGGATTTCTCGCCCATTCCAGGCTACCTTTATTAACGTCGCTCATGGTGCGATTCTGCACTTCGTCTCATATTCTTTTTAGCTAATTATTTGATCAAAACAAAAATTTTCCCATCACTTTTTCCCCGTATGAGGGTTTTGGGATTGATTTCAGATTTATCGTTTAAATTTCCTCCTTCAATATTGTGCTTCGAGATATTTGGCCGGCCGTGAACTCTCCGTAGAGGAGCGAATAAAAAGGAACGGTATTTGATTGGCAATGAGCTTCTGCTACACTTTCTGTAAAATAAAAAGCCTGTGTCTTCTTCTTAAGACAAAGGTGAATACATGCTGTGTCCAGACATCCTGATACAGATGCAGAAACCTACTTAAAGTGACACGTGAAGGAAATGATAAATGGCATACCGAATTGTCTGGTAGCAGGCCGTTTACGATCTCCACCGGAAATTCATTCAGCAACAGTGTTTCACGCAAACAATAACGTTGTTGTATAAATATAAAGAGTCGAAGTATATATAACAGCAAACCCACCTATGAAAATAGAACATTGACGACAGCTTTCGTTCGCTACTAACAGTCCCTGGAAAGAATGCAATTTTTCGTTCCTTGCTTATTCGGTGTCGCTATTTGGGAGTAGTCTATCTCCCTTGACCACAAATAACGACTGCATAAATGGTTCCATCATATTTAGGAGGTGAGACTTCCACTGTCTTCCCTTGCGCCATCCATCAGTGTCCATTTGGGTTTAGTTGTGGGCACGCATTTGTCCGCGGTTTTGTAAACTCTGCCACACCAATGAACATTGCATTTTAGTAATTTGTTTTCACCGAAAGTGTAAAAGAGTTCACTGAATTCCTGCGGTAATTTTTTAATAACACACCTCTCGTGTCCACAAATGAAGACTGAATTGTTTCTTCTCGGCTATTACTGGAGATTTCGAATGTTCTCCACAACGATATCCAGTAGAGTACAAATTAATAATCACTCTTGGCTGAATAATGCTGCTCGAGAAGCAATTGCTTGCCGACAGATTGTGTATCAAATCCACGTAACTAATTCGACACAAGAATCAGAGCAAGTGTATGAGCGGGCGGGCTTTTGGAAAATGGAGAGTGGTCAGCAGCGCCAAGAGAGACGAGGAAAACACTGTTGTAGAATATCCGAGCGCAATCTAAAAGGGTTCTACATATATGTGCTTGTTGTTTCGTGACAGCATTGGTCCACTAGAAATAGTCTAGATGATCAAAAATCATCCTATGCAGATATGTTTAACTTACTAAACGAATACTTTGCAAGTGTTTTCACGGATGAGAATATGAATAATACCCTAAAGGCAAACTGACTGTAAAATTGCAACCGTTCAAAAAATTACACCTCCTCGTTGATGCAGTAGAGGAACAATTACTCAACAGAATCGACTTATACGTATCTACATGATCAGATGACTTGCATCCATGAACGATGAGGAACTTCTCCGAAATCAAAGGCGACGGAGGTCTTCAACAGGTATATGACTCCTGGAATTATCCCAGATGACTGGAAAACAACGAAAATTAAAGCCAATATCCAAACGGGTAGTTGGCAAGAGCCAGAGAACTGTAGATCAATAATTCTTACATCAGTGGTCGATATAACCCTGAAAAATTTGAAAAAAAGCAGGTATAACATATCACCTTGAGAGGAACTACCTCATCAAAGAACCCCAACTCGGTTTCAGAAGCAAACTTGTAAACGCCCAATCTCTTTTATATTTTTGAATAAGATCACAGAAATGTGCGACGAAACCCAAGCGATCGACCATATTTTTCTTGAATTTCAGAAAGCATTGGACAATGTCCCTCCACGGACGCTTTCCGAAAAAATGGAGAGTCTCAGTATAACTGGAAACTTGGTGAAGTGGTTCCATCATTGGCTCACTCACCCGAAGCAACGTGCCTGTGTTGGACAAGGCAAAAGTCATTGGGCTACGGTAACATGTAGAGTAACCCAGAGCTGTGTTCTTAGGCCCTTCTTCTTTATAATCTGTATAAATGTCCTCGACACCGGCATTGCTATCAAGTTATCCAAGTTTGCCTACGACACTTGAATCAGCCTCATAGCGGAACATGGGAAGATTGCATATCTAACTAGTGTGATCTTGTTGAACTAGTGGACTGGTTTGGAAAGTGTCAAATGAACTTTAATAATGAAAAACACACTGTTATGCACATTGGAAAAACACAATACATATTATGATTACGTGATGGCATACCAGCAAATGATTGAAGTCGATTAACGGCGGGGTTTTTGATCTCAAGTGGATGAATCAAACGGAAGCTAGCTACAATAAAAACAATTGAGTCCTTTATATTCTAAAATTTCATTTTCATGTCCACTGACTTCGGGCTCCCATTATAATTTTTCAGTCGTCAAGCCCCAGACGAAATTTGCCGTACAATTTTTGTCCTATAACAAACGAGAGGATATTATAATAAGATGGAAAATGTTCAGCACCGAGCAATCAAAAATGATCCCGTAACTGAGAAATAAGACTCGACGAGTTTAAACTGGCATCACCGGAGACAATTAAGACGACTTGGAGGTCAGCTAAAAAAACTTTCAAATGCCTAAATGGGTGTACTAGACCTAGCTAATAGGGTCTGCTATTCCCAAGGAATAAAAACAGAAGCTAAAACTATTTTGAATATTAGTAGCAGAAAATGTATTTTCGAACATGATATGAACAATCTGGAAATGTTTATCACAAGGTGTTGTTAATTTCAATAACATAACACATTTAAAAACGCATTGATAAACACTGGGAGACTTATCCGCGCCGGCTGCTACCAAAGTGTGGTGTAAGGACTTTGGCCGTCGTTGGAAAAACCTCAGCAGCCGCCAGCCCATGAAGGAAGAGCACCACATCTAGGCTCGACTGGTTGCACTGCCAGCTGTATTCAGCATAATTTCGCGAATGATGCACCTAAGCATTATACATAATGGATGAAAAAATTGTGCTGATTCTACCGAAAAACAGTTTCTTTAAACGTCACGTCGTGGTTGATGCGGAGGTGGCTGTTGAGTACGTTTCAAGCACACAACCTCAACGATATTTTCCTCTAGCAGCGTTTTTTTTTTGAGAGCAAATAATCTGCACGTGTTTCAACTCTTCCAGTGTACGGGCAACGGAGCCCTGGCCACCTGCTCTCATATTCCGCTCTAATACCCAATAAAGAGTTTAATGAGGCCAAAAATAGTAGCCCACCTGTTAATAGACTACTAAAATCAATTATGAGTCATCGGACAGTGAAGGGCCGTCCAACACTGAAAGGATGCAACCGAGTGTGTTGGATGGTAACGGAGAGGAAACATTCTATAACAAAGACTGGAAGTAAACTTGCCTCAATGCTTTCCGTTACAAAGCATTTCATTTGAGGAAAACCTCGAGGGTTGTACTGAACAGGGCGACGAAGTGTTAGCCTATCTATTAGGAAACAGGTGGATGGCATCGGCGTGACTGGTCGACGCCGTTGTTCCGTTCGTCAACTAAATATAGAATACTTACATTCATTTATACACTTAGACAACTTCCATTTTAGCACGCATCAATACAAATTGAAGGTAATGTAATGGTTCGTTCATGGAATCACCACATAACAGACATTAACAATAAGTTCGCCCGCGGCAAGACTTTTATATTGGACTACAATAAAATACAATTTATATAATTATTCGACTCACTATCGAGCTAAAATTTTGTCCCCCATTCTACTGAAAGGACGGTTTGTAGGACTATCTGTCGTCTTTTTATATAAGTAATCATAACCTAGATGTTACCTAATTTTTTTCTGATCATTTACAATTTGTTATTCGGTACTCTGCGTGATGACTGTCCCAGTTATTAGGTTCTGTTTATATAAATTAATAAGCCGTCACCCGTATTTTTTCTTTTCAATCTCAGAATTTTGAGCACTTATCCTGCTGTTTTTTGGTGAAACAAAAGTGATTTCGTCCTACTGTAAAATGATTCAATACGAAATAAATTATTCACGGCACACATTCTCATAGCGCATTGTCTTCCACAGCTCATCGAGGAAGGTATCTCCAACTAGCCCTTCTTCTCGAGTTTATCTGCAGATATGCTGTAAATTATTTGAAAAGTGTGGGGCGGCGGCTCATTGGGGAATGGCAATCATCTATTGGGGTCGCATTTCGAGTTCGGCTTTACGAGCACGCGATAAAATGCGTCACCAATAAATAATTGGCCCTTTCACGGTGATAAAGAGCAAGGGTCTACCTTCCAAGAATACCGGAGAAATGGGAAATAATTCGGAGTAGTCCAAGTATACCGGAGAACTGGGAAATAATACGAAGTAGTTGGATCTACGTAACCGTTTTGATGGAGAAGCGTCGTTAAAATTAGCAACTTCAAAAATGATCAAAATGCAACAGACAAAGATACACAGACACTCAGCTGCCCCCTCAAAGCTAGATGAACACCGACAACCAGACGACTCGTACTGGGGCCCAGCTTGTTTGACAAAGCAATGTTCGTCAAGTGGCCGATTATACTTAACTTGATTACTCATCTCATTCATAGTCAAGCATTCATCCACGGTTCTGACATCTTCGAATTGGTACTCGAAGTTTTTGTTTGCAATACCCTATTTTCCAACGGTAAAATTGCCTTCTCGAAAATTGTTGTTAGAACTTGCTGATTCCCCCTTTGTTGGACCAGCTGTGATCTGTAATTCAATGGTATGATGATAACCATTTTGGGCTTAAGCTATTGTCAGTTCAACTATTTATTCATCAGAAGATACAACAAAGTCTAGTATGTTGGTTCCTTCGATCGATCCTTCCACATACTGTTTTAGGTTGTAATCATTGACGAGTCGTGTCTTAATCATCCAGGACTGTCCACTTGTTGACAGGAAGTTTGAAATTCACCATTAACATACTCTCTTGGGAAGAGGAGATGATATTTTATCCAATTTGTCAGAGAGAAAATCTTCTCCCGCCACTGTTATTCTAGGGTTCCGTTATACTGGTACCATTTTCTTTGTTTTTCAGTAGGAAAGTATACAGTTGACCTTGATTGTCTCATAAGTTGTTGTTGGTATTGCCTTGCAAATTATTAGATGGAGAACTTCTCTGACATACTTCACTGACCCTTCTCACATCATACTTGGAGAAGGGATTTTATGTTACACTGAAGGTCCTGAGTCCTTGATGGGCTATTTTCCTTATGGAAATACTGGTCATTCATGCCCAGCTACGGTGAGTTGATTCCAACAAATCATATCCGATAGTTTTCACTTATGCTTCAACAAGATTCATGTTTGGCATTTCATAGTAACACTCTCATTTCCCTCAACCATTTGTATTGGCTGCCATGTCTGCTGCTGAGCTGTGTCCCGAGCCACCCAATTCACGATACCATCAATGCCTTTGCTGCCAGACGCATCCTTTCTTTCGTCAGAGTTTTGTTGTGATAGCTATGTACGAGAGATGTCAAGCCCGTTCTGGTCGCTTAGGTCTCTAATGAGTTATTTCTGTTTGTTTCGGGAGTGACATCGTTTTCGGTCACAAATATCGTCTCTCAGTTTTCCACTCAACAAAAGCGGTCTTCTCTACGAATTTTATTCATGCATATGAACTAGCAGATAATAGTGACTATTGGGTCCGGTAAAATTAAATAAAAGTCATAAACCTCAATCTGAAACAGACGTTGAGTATTCAGGCAAAGACATTCGCTAATCCATTCGGTCACTCAGAATTTAAAACATGTACAAATTTCAGTTCGTTCAATCATGAAATATGTGTCATGTAAAGGTTATTTGATTGAGCCTTACGAGTGTTGACTGCTGAGTTACCGAAGCAGAAACGGGAAGCATGAATACCTTATTTATGCGTTTTGTATCTAATATCATAGATTCAGAACGCAGAAATTAGATATTTATGCTTCACGCTTCTGTCTTGCGGTAACATAGTTGTCGATTCTCGTAAGGCTCAATTAAATAACCTATACTTGACCCCTATTTCATGGTTGGACGCACTGGAATCTGTTCCCTTCAGATGATTATATTTTCAAGTCTGAATTACCAAATGATTTTGCGAATTTCTTTACCATAAAATATTTGTCAAATAAAATTTATGTGGTTGATACTTACGAGTTTCGTCGAGTGAGTTACCGCAAAGCAAAAACGGAAAGCATAAATACTTTGTATCTGCGTTTTGAATCTAACATCGTATCAAAAGGATTGTTGTTTGGACAAGAGTTGGATTCATAACGCAGAAATGTGGTATTACTGATCTAGAAGGAAGATATTGGCCTGAAGAGAAGCAATTATATCTTGTCTCCACAAAATCATTCTTTTTTGTGGTGTAACTCAGCCCCGCTCACAGTTTTCACTGGGGGAGGTTGGGGGAGGTTGGGGAAACGAAACTGGAAAGCCAATCCAGTTTAGGATTGGTCACGGCACTTCTCCTCTGTAGCAATAATCCTCAAAGGAGAGTGTTTACGATAGCCAATCCTGTTGAGAAAAGATTGCCACATTTTACGCGATGTCATGTTATGCCATTCACGGCATGTCTATAGGTTGAATGAATTCTCAAAGAAAAAAGTGTGTACGTTGGTGGATACCTACTACTCTAACAGTATCATTTGCTCTGAACTAGGCATAACACATTAAAACGTTAGTTGCAGAACTGTTGCAATATTGCAACGAGTCTGATAGAAATAAATCTAAACAAATCTAAAAAGTCGTTGCCCAAAGAACATTCCTAGAGAACTCTTGTTTGGTTAAAACTTCTCATCGATTTTTGCCCAAGAAAATATCGATTGTCAGCAAACTTTTGTGGGTTTCAGGCAATCTTCTGACCGTCGACATCAATCTACGTCAACCCCAACAAATATATCTAAATCTGACAGCCTCTATAAAAGAACTACTTCAATTCCAAATAACGGTTAGGACTAGATTTTTGAACTGATGTAGTGGGTCTACTGTTTGACTGCGTCATGAAGTCACTAACGAAAGTTGATATTCAATAACTTGTTGACAAAAAAATTATATATTTTTTAATTTCAGTCTTGGTTTGAATGGATTTTAAATAACATCGAATAGAAATGTAAATTTAGCTAAATAATGAAAAATATTCATGTTATACAATGTTGTATTACACCTATTACGAAGACGATCCTCAGAAAAGTCCAGGTAGTGTCAAATGTTGTTCAAACAGATATTTTTGTGTGACGTGAGTTATTTTTGAGTTCTCTTTCTGTCATACATGAAATAAGTATTACGAACGTTTTTTGATGTTCAATAATCATGTCACGGATGAATGGAAAACACTTGCTCTAAAGCTCATTCTAAATAATAAAACTGGCTAATTTTTGCTGGCGTCTGTACGTTCCACTTCATACGTTCATCACAAGAATAGGAAGAGCCTTGCAACCTATCTGCCTCGACCCAATGTCTAGCGGTGACAATAACCGGGTGCATTACTGTCAGATGAAACACAAAATATTCTAAAAAGTGGTTCGACTGATAAGTTGGTGGAGTGCATCTGAATGAAAAAAATTGGACAGACTGTTTTTTTATATAATCCAGTGTACGTAATGTAATTTTCACTTTTCTCTGCCTACGTGCGGCTAACTTTGCTGTATTTAACAGAAAAACGTGGATTGGATCCGTAAAATTTTATCGATTTCGAATATATGGCGAGTTTTCTTTACTGTTCAAAGAATTGGACTCGTTCGAACATCGATGTTTTTTCCAGAATTAGATTAAATGTCGCAGTCGAATTCTGACACAAACAACTCCGAGGCGATAGTTTACCTGGCTAAAATTGCATTTTCTGCTCAGCCGTTCTCATGACGAAAATAAAAGACTGCTAGTAAATACAAACCTACAAAGTGACGGATCACAGCAATCCAGTCTCTTGATGTCGAGCGAGAGAAAGACGAGAGGAACACGGCCTGGAGATGAAATGAAAGGAAATTTCAATTAGGCCGCTGACCTATTTTCTCCTTCTATTGGACTCGAAGAAACTCGTGTTAAACGTTCCTCGGAAAATGCTGTGGATGATGATTCTGGATTTGATTTTTATCGTAACTTCGAAAAAACTTTCATTGAAGATGAGCTTTGATTGCAGGCTTGTGAAATTATTTGTCATGATATAAATTGGATACAATTTATTCCCCGCACGGAAAGATTGGACGGGAAAAACACAACGACAAAAGACTAGGGATCCATCCAAATTCACGATCATTTACGACAGCACTGAGGACCAATGAAATACCAGCTACATAACATGCCAGCATTTACAAATAGAAATAGTTGTGTTATTTCATTACAAGTATTTCTACATTTAATCAAATATAAATATTCATA
>SDVV010023167.1:0-12804 GCA_016164225.1 Gammarus roeselii | reverse complement strand
CTTACGTGCAGCTTCCAGCTGCTGATTGGCTGCCCTTCAGGCGGTTGTTGGCGCCACACGATTTTATTGGCTGCCCTCCAGGGTTGTTTGGCGCCACACAATTTTGGCCTGCCACCACTGAGGGAATCCCGCCATCAGGGGGAATACTGCATCTGTGGCACATTTCAGTGGAGGTTAATACAATGACTTAAATATGTATGATACCTTAATGTTACATTGTACAGTTTATAATTTAATACTAAAGGCTGTATATCTATACATACATAATTTAACGTGGGGGAGAGCAATGCAGGACTTGGCTTGCAAACCCTTACAATATCACGCAATACGTCATCTTAGAGCTCTTGGGAAGTAATACAGAATTATTATTGTTATTAGGAAATAAAAAATGACTGAGATTTGAAAAGGTACGGCGGAGACTACAATTATAAGGATTTCATACTAAATTCAGATATTGAAATTCGAACTACGTCTTTTTATATTGGAAATTCATCAAAACAATCTGAGGCCTTCGTCAGTATTGAAGTTTTCATGGCATGCAATAAGTCATTTAGAAGCTTTTGTGGAAAACTCCAAAATAACTAGATATACTCTACAAAAAAAAACGTTCCATTTTATTCGTCTCTCCTACGCAGTTTTGAAAGTTTCATGACATAAAATACATCGTTATAAAATTCTTGTGGATTACTATAATCAAATGAAGGCACATTAAAAATTCAAACAATAATATTTGTAGGAAACGTTGAAAACTCTTTAAATGTTAGTAACATAAACACAAAAACTTTGGAAATTATAACTAGTTTTTCTTTCTACATTTTTGAAGTTTTTATGTCGTGCTTTATATAATTCGATAACTTTTAGAAAGTTTTAACAATAAATTAATGGTTCAGACGAGAAGATAAATTGTTCTCTGAATTAATATTTTGATTTCAATTATCATGATTAAATGGTGTCAACTAGTGATGTTTATTTTTACACACGATAAACAATGCTGAGGGACATGATCTACTCTACTGTGGTGGACGATGTCTGGTTTATGAATAAACTTTGTTCAGATATAAATAGAAATTAGGTTATTTTGAAAAGTATGGTTTGATTCTTCATTAATGATTAACCTTTAACGACAAAAGAAAGTGATATTTTTCAACCATTATTTAAAACTAAAAAGTATTATCAGTGAGAGATTTATGTCTCACCATAGGTTTTGAATGAATTCAACAATTACAATTTACATTTTTAAAACAGCGTTTGTCTCCTGGCCTGCAAGATGGCAATAATGCTTGTCGAGTTGGTGAACATGAACAAATGTTATTCCATATTGATGCCTATAAAAGTCAGGACACCTTTAATTGTTTAAAGGTGTTACGACTTCAATTATTCGTTTTGTAACCTAAAACGTTAAATACAATTGGCAACTAAAAGAGCTTCGCTGATGGGCGCGCTTTTTGACATGTCGTCGTAAAAAAATAATTTCTCAATTGTATACCCTCACAATGATGATATTTATAATGAAATTATTTTTTCGCTAGATGCCTCGTAGTATTCTGCTGTTTCAAAACGTATCACTTAAATCTATAATACACATTGAATTCGGCGTACCATTTTATCGATTGAGGTATTTGGTTACATTAAGGTTCACTGGTTCTAGGGAACAAATGAGCTCGTTCATGTTCCCGCAACCGCTGAGAACATTTCCGATAATAGTATTTCCGAATATGTTTTATGTTATTCTCGTGCAATAGGTTTTCCTATCTGAAGAGGTGCGTTACATCACAAACAATGCCATCGAGTAACCGATATAAAATAGAATGCCCGAGCATGTTCAGACCTTATACAACAAGCATAACAATTATGTTCGGCTTTACCTATAGCTACAAGGTTTGTTATAATTATAACTCTGAGTAAAACACTGCAATAAATGAAGACAGGGCCAGCAGCACCGCACCAGCGACATCATAACTAGCAATAGCACTACTCCATCAGCATTTACAAGTCTGATATAAATGTATATATCTGTATATATGTATACACATGTATATATATATATGTATTTTATATGTATATATGTATATGAAGGGAATGCTTGTCCACGTACAGAAAAATCGTCCTTAACTAATGCTAGCGACTAGCATCAGCGTCCCTCTGAGCTCTTCTTACCTCACAGTTCCCCCTTCTGACATCTGTTAGGTTCACGGGCCGCACGGAGTCACTGCCCAACCGGGGGGATGAACACCCTTATTTCCCTTCAGACTCTTCTCATCTTCACCCTTTACTATGTCGCCTTTTCTCCCCTATCCTGATTTGCTTGACTTGTTACTTACCTCATTTGCATCTTATGTTTAGTTCAAATTTCCTTAAACTTGTTTCAGACTCATTCTTATCAACTCTCTTGATAGTCGCTGCACACACACACATACACACACACGCACACACAGACACACACACTCAAACATTCACACACCGGTTCTAACTATTCTCCTTTCAGATGGCAAACAACAGCCAAGTTGCGCTCTTTCTTCCATGCAACCTTTTCTACGACTAATCCTTCTTCTTCTTTTCATTCTTGCTGTTCTCATGCGTGAAATTCCCTACACTTAGTGTAGATCTCATGCATGGGATTTCCGTTTTCTGTCGCTTCTTCATCTGCTCCCTCAGCAGGTGTTGGAGCGCGTAGCCCGCACCTTAAGGACTACTGCGGATCCTTGGGGCTCTGAAGGAGGGTAGGTAGTGTGTTATTCCTCCTTACTGCCGTCCGGGGAGTGCTGGGACCATATGGCCTCAGCACCTTAGAAGTATCTGTACCTCCTGTGGCACCCGTCCATACCATAGACGTTCGCCGCGCAAAGGACTTTGCGCAGTAGTAAACCTTAACTTGAACATTGAAAATAAATAAAAAATAAAGACTTTCTTGATGCAGCACTGTTTTCTGGTTTGACATTCGGCGCCAGATGACGTTGACTCCAGCGCGCTAGAAAGCCTCGTCACTCTGATCTAATCTTACCGCACAGTTCATCTCTTTTCACTTCTGTCTACAGTTGTCATGGGCCACCACCAACCTCGTCTGTAACCACCCCTTCAAGAATTTTTTTCTTCTGCACCATAAACATTTTAGCCCCTACGGTTCCTTGCCTCCCACGAGGGAGCCTACACGAGTCAGACGTGCCAACTCAATCAAGATGCCTTGCCTGCGGTGGCGGTGTCTGGGACCCCGGCCCCAGCGAAGTCCCTCAACCCACCCTGTTTCGTATCCTCGCCGGTGAAGATGGCGCCATGTGCGCTGTCTCCACGGTACTGACATGGCCGCAGCCTGTGGGCTGTCCAGACCACAGGGCCACCGACACTTTCAAGACACCGTAGCCACAACATATACACTGTATTTTCTTGTGGACAAGTGAACAATCCCTATCATTTCTCCCCTACGAATCATCCCTGTCGCGCATGAAGTTATCCCTGCATGCATCTTGTTGGTGCGTTGCAGTGTGGTTGAATGACATAAACACCATGCAATTAACAATGTTCAGGTGTTAAAGGTAAAATTGTACCACACGGGTGGCCGTTTGTCAACTGCCACACAACACTCAAAGCGTTAATTCAGATAGCAGCAATAACGCTCTACCCCACCATTAAGCCGGTCGCCTCTTTCTCTCCTCCCACCTCCACCTGTCATATGTGGGTATCGAGGATTTCGGGCGGTGCGCTGGCGCAGTTTCCACCGTCGCAGGTGGAAACCTGGGCTAAGCAACAACTACCACTCGCCACCCATCCTCCTACAACGCACACCTCACACATCCTCGCACATCTCAACAACGAATCTCAGCTTGCCTTCCACATTTTCTTGACACTCTCCTCTCACAATGTCATTATCCTTCTTTAGCACCTGTTTAAACTTCTCTGCTCGGCTTTCCCCATTCAACTCGCTCACCTTCGCTACCTCTTTTGTTCCTCTTCCACCCCTACTCCACGCTCTCTCTTCCTTCCTCTAGTAGATGATCTGATATTCCTCAACCCTTCCCTCTCAATACCTGCTCATCCAACTGCCTTCCCACAGCTCTGCTCGAAATCAACACAAAATCCATGAGCGCTTTTTCCATCACTGCTTCACGGGTAATCTTTACTCATGTGAACATTGAACGCTTTTTGAACAAGCTGTCTCCCACCACCAGCTTCCTCTCCATGCAGAAGCCTATCAGGTTCTCTCCTCTGTCATATTGACCCGTAACGCCATACTTACCTGCATACGTCATACTTACCTGCAACATTCTCCGTCACTACGTCGTTAACTTTCGTATTTAGGTCCACAGTACCATCACTATGTATTGACCTACAAAGCTCTTAATACACACACACACTCAGACTAATTGGAAAATGTTTCCTCTCTTCCTCGTTTCTCTCGCTACCTGGTCCGTAAGGACTCAAAAACGCCCATCTCTCTATACCTTTTACCCGTTACTTACATCGATCTAGAGGACACTTCATTCCACTCTATTACTCTATTAGACAACCAATCACTCCAAAACAACACCACACCTTGCCGTGCCCAACCTTCCTTCACGCCCTACTTCCTTTCACTTACCACACCAAACTCACATTTACCCCTATTTTCTAACTTCGTCCCACTCAGCGCCAGCCCATTAAACTTTCTTCTCACAACCATATCGTCAATCTCTCTCCTATTTGCTTCATTCGTATTACAACCACGCACGCTCAGCAGTCCTATTAATAGGGTTTGAAGAGGCACGGGCCTCTCCTCTCCTTGCTCGTCTTGCCGTCTTTGAGGAAGGAATCCCAAGCCCCTCACTCCGCCCCTATTTGTCACCTCATAGGAAACGCAAAGAATGCAGTAGCAGTATTCTAACCCCCTGCTACAGGAGCACAATCATATTTGGTAGGGAACCTTTTTCTGTTCAACTAAGGGCGCACGGACCTGGATTCCTATTCTGTGTATCGCATCGACGCAATGCTATAGACACAGAAAGGTTCCACAGAATACTACGTTTAAAGCATCGACGTATAGCATAGATAAGCTAACAAACTTCGCGCAGGCTTCACAACGGTCGCCGTTGCTGAAGAATGCTTGAGAAGCGACTTTTCTCTGTTCCTCTAATAGAGTTCCTGCTACTGCACCTTTCAGCTGAACTTGTCAATAAATAAATGTAATGTTCGAAGAGCCGAAAGGAGTTATTGCGTCTCAAACTGTAATACTATATGTAAACTATCATTTTCCATTGTTAATTTTTTTTTGCAGAGAGACTACCGGGAGATAAGACTAAGCCCGTCAATGATGGAAGAGAGAAGAAGAGAAATGCGGAAAAGAAAACACAACTGATAACAGCAGAAACGGTGGTGCGCGCTCGGACAAGGCTATGAACAAAGAAAGTAGACATACAAATCTAAATACTAAATATGTCAATACTGGAGTAGTTAATCCTAGAGTCGTCAATCCTGGATTCGTTAATCCTATTTACGCAAATTACAGATATGTCAATCCTGTCTGGTCAACCCGGTGTACGTCGATTCCTGCTTATGTCTCTATCTCGACGCTTACTCGTGCCCGACGCCGGCCTGCTTAGGTTATCAACCCGCGCCCAACTGTTCAAATTCCGCTAGGAAATTACCAACTGACCTTTAGGCAGACTAGCGTTTTACTGATAGCTGGCCTACAAAAGGCTAAGGCTGTTTCCCAAACCTGAACCGGCTGTACAACAAAGAATTGTCTTTAAAACAGCTATATGTGCTAGAATGTCCTGTCTTTCTAATCTAGTCTATTAACACTCTTGTGTCTAGAAAGTGCTTGCATTCTATGTATTTTTTTTTTGTTATCCGGTTTATATTATCCTAGTTTTGTTTGCGTCCGACTCTATCGCGCCCTGTCCCTCTAATCTAATCATTGTTGGTTGATGCAAGATTTTGTAATACGGATGGAGAGGACACACACCAACCGCTACTCGGACTGCCTGGCTTTGGCCTTTAAGAGTTTGTTACAGTAAAATTTATATATAAGTATCGTAATTATATCATGAATAGAGTTCTTTACTGCGCAGTTGGCTTTTCATGTTATGAAGTTTTCTTTAGCTACGGTTCCGTATATGGTTGCGGTTAACTGTACCGTGTAATGAGAGTACAGTAAACCGCAACTAACTACAGTGAAATGCACAAAGAAACTAGTTTACTCTGATGCTGAACGTTGAATGATGCAGTGTTGTGAACGGTTTACTGCGTGGATTTCAATAAAGGATATTCTTCTTAGCATAATCGGTTCATTTGAGCAAATTTCAATGAATCCGGTGAAATATGATAAATTGCTGTTTTTCCGGTTTCCTTATTGTAGATTCTAGTAATGTACATCTGCGTGAGTGCTACCGGAAAGAAATATTCTTACATGAACAAATAGAAAGGATGAATAGCAGAATCAGCTTTGGCAATGCTACATCGTCTTTCTCATCTTTTTCAAACGAGGACGACATCTGGAGCCTGAAGGATTTGACTCCAAAGCACATGAAAGTTTTGGCACTCTAATCTAATCTACGCGGGCGAGAACGTTGTTCTGCCACTATGCGTTTGCATTGTTGATGAATGCAAATAATTCATCCCCATGGGAGTGCGCAGGCATTATTAGTGAGTGCACACCAATCCTTAGCGTTAAGTGTTGTTCGTTTGAAAAAGATTGTTATATTGTTGATATTACTAGTATGAAATAATTATGCATACATTGAGTTTATTTCTTCTGTGTACAGCTGAACTGACTTTTTTCAGTGATTTAGTGTGTATGTAATTAGCTACCTAATTATTTTACACTTCTCACCTGCCACAAGGAAATAATTGTTAATAATCCTAACTTAATCGCCTCTCTCCATCCCTTACAAAAGACACATAAAATGAGACCGGTCAGAAGAGGACGAGCTTCCTCTTATTTTATGTCACCCAAGCTCAACACAACCAAACCAGTCTGATGGATCAATCATAGACCCTACATTACCCCTATCCCTTTGCACGTTCACCGTACTTTGCAGCCAATAGAGGCACCACAGTATTTGTTACCAATGGAAGTACTGTCGTGAATGTCCTTGAATATCTTCTGAAAGGTTTCATCTTTTCCTAGGGAATGAATTCAAGGCAAATCATTACCAACCGCTGCCAGAAGGTTGTACAAAAATAAACACCCACTTTATGGGAGGCCCGTGTCATGGTATCTATATGGACTTTGGAAGAATCGTCCAACGCCTCTTGATATGTAGCAGCGTGTAACTACCTGCCATACTATAGTTCTGGGATATAATATGTTGAGGCGTGACAATGACAACAATTTCGTAAAACCTTTACACCTGCACTTCTTTCCGATTAGAAAACAAGGGATTATATTGATATCATTTCATCAACATATATTAAATAGGTAAAGTTGGTTATTTGATGGTGTTGTGCACCAGCGAACCCATTCTCAAGGCAGAGGGGCCAGAGACGTCTGTGCACCAGATGAACCCCTTTTCAAAGCAGAGGGGCCAGAGATGTCTTCACCAGATGAACCCCTTCCCAAGGCAGAGAAACCAGAGATGTCTGTGCACCAGATGAACCCTTCTCAAGGCAGAAGGACCAGAGACGTCTGTGCACCAGATGAACTCTTTTTCAAAGCAGAGGGGCCAGAGACGTCTGTTCCCCAGATGAACCTTTTCTCAAGGCAGAGGGACCAAAGATCTATGTGCACTAGATGAACCCCTCCTGTAGGCAGAGGTGCCAGAGATGAACGGAATAAAATTTCTAACTCGCTAAATGCTACAGAAAAGGTTAAGAGAGTCTTCTCTTGCGTTATGTTCTATGGCTACTTTGTTCTGTAGAGGTGCCTTGTTCAACAAACAGCTTAGACAAATGTTTTAACCATTTGATCAGTATTATCTCCGAGGTCTTGTACCAGTAAGCCTTGTAAATAGCGTGACGTGTTTTTTTAATATTGTAGTGAGGGTACTTATTTCTTATATGTCGCGTGCAGTAGGTACATCAGTTGGATATGGCTGTTTCTTATTGTACAGCGCTATTGTTTACAGATATGTATTCTGGAGTATGCATAATATAAGTTAAG
This sequence comes from Gammarus roeselii, assembly GCA_016164225.1. Lineage (NCBI taxonomy): Eukaryota > Metazoa > Arthropoda > Malacostraca > Amphipoda > Gammaridae > Gammarus > Gammarus roeselii. The sequence continues at coordinate 4,733 of SDVV010023167.1, read as the reverse complement.
TTATCCAACGGTAACGTCCATATCAGCCAGACTAATTTAGTAAGAGTGGTAATTAAATGTATTTTTCTTTTATAGTCTTGTTCTCGTTAAGTTATAATTGCATACCTGCCGCCTTTACTCTTGAGGGCAGAATATTTATGTTTTGTGAGAGCGTGAACTTCAGCTAAGACCTAATTTTAGGAGTCGATTAGGACGAATGATTTTCAAGCCTATATTGTTCCTCCTAAATTCATCCAAGTCTCTTCAGTTTCGGATAGTGTGTGTCATTTGCAAAAGCACTGCCTATAGTCAAGTCGATTACTTCAGTTGACTTGGAGGCAGGGCTCTTGAAAAGCCTTCAAGTGGTGATTCAGAAGAAAATGATATATTTTTCCGTGTTAATGACGTATATGCTTGAAATCGATTTGGCCTCTGAAATCAGTTAGGAAACGTTATCAATTTGTATTGATTTACGAGCTAGTTAGCATAAGATTGATTCTTATAAACGAACAATATCTTGGTCGTATCCGTCAGTGGTCTGATTGCCCAATATCGTTAACACCATCTTGATCGTCAGAATGGTCCCCCGTCCCTTCGTATTGTTTTCCCCCCGACCGATGCTCGATAGTATGATAACTGCATTACAGTCCCCATAATGTTTTTTTTTAACACACGGTAGTTCGGTGCAAAGATCTACACCCTTTTTGTATAAGTTCGAGAAAATTTATTTCTGAAAATGCTTCTCCTGTTGAAATTGTCGAGGCACGCTGTGGTGAGGTTAGAGGTGCTGCGAGGTCCGGAGGTTTCGTGAGGTTAGAAGGTGTATTGGTGTATTGCGGTCATGTGAATATACTCCTCTCCTCCTCTTTAGTGAGATGATTTCTTATATTTATGCGTCAGAGATCCTTTGTACAAACTGATGTGCGAGAGATTTTTTGTTCCCACTTCCCTGTCAGAAGCTGTTTTCGCCCTGCGTAACAGTTCCCACTCCTGTGTGAACGGCCTTTTGTTCTCACTCCATCCGATTTTTTTTGTTCACACGTTTCATACCTACACAAATTTAAAGTAGAAAGTTTAATTTCATTCTACGCATTTTTCTGTTCGAGATGGAAAATGCGGACTTATTCTGTAGAAAATAAGTGCAACTAATTGCCCCTAACAAAGATTTCTAGTCCATTGAACGTGTTATTAAGAGACCTATTTCTACAATAGGCTATGTTTCAATAAGTCAAGTTGATGACAGCGTAATGAATGTTACCACTTGGTACAGCCGTGATTGTAATAATGCGCTTTATCTACACTAGTCTGTAAGAAGGATGGGACGACACCAGCGTAAGGAGTTTATCAATAATATCGTAAGAGCTTACTTTCCGACAACTGCCCTACTGATTTAAGCTGAGTTATCTATGTTAGCTTTTATTGTAAGTATGCTTCTTTCAGAGGCAAGTGCTTGATGTTAGTTTTATAGTGAAACGCCCAGCCTTCTACGCCAACTTGTTAATGTTCACTATAATTGGTATTATGACTCACGTTGAGGCTCTGGTGGAAATGAGGCCCAAATCAATCAATCAATCACTATAATTGGCCTTATCAATGACGTTTGATTGGACTATTTCTTTGGGATATACTTTTTCCGGTTTGCGATATTTTTTGTGCTCTCATTTGGTGTTAGGTGTTCCTAGTCAATTGAAAGGCGTAGAGCTGGAAGCGAGTCCCTCGTGTACAGGTAGGTGTTCTACGTGCTATCAGACACGAGGAGGTTGTTCTATCCAACCTCTTAGATCAGACAGTGTATCTTGACCATTAACACCAGGTTGTCATGGACTTAGCGGCGCCACCAATGGTCACTCTATTCTCGACTGTTATGAAATTAAATATATATTGTTGTGTAGTCTTATGTGAATTTATCGCTGCGTTTATATGAAATTGCATTCCACTGTGGTGAACTTTGAAAATATCTTATAGTTGATTGAAACAAATATGAATATTCTTCGGAAATATTTATCTAGGACTTATTTCTTAATGATCGTTTTGACTTGCCTTGGCTACTTTAATTTGCTTGCCTACGGATCATTAGGAAAGTTTAATAATGATGTGGCTTAGATGGACGGTCCCTGGGAAGTTACAAAGGAGCTACCGCAAATAAGCTCACTCGTTTTGAGTGATGTTCAAGATAAGTGTTGTTACATGTTTGAATATAGCTTACGAAAGATGCTTTAAGGTACGAATTATTATAGCTGTTGTTGTAGAGTATTTTATATATTTGATGGTTTGAAGCATTTTGTACCAATAAATGTTTTAGTGTTTAGATGAAACTGTTGCAAATCTATTCTACTTGTTCAAATTTCTCGAGTGGTTGAACTTATAAGTGCCGAAAGCCCAAAGAGGGATTCATCGACTATTGAATTGTTCTAGTATTTTTTTCAATGAGCTGTTATCGGTCATTTCGTCGTACATTTTAAATCAGAAACTAGGGATGTATTAGTTTTTCAGCAAATGAACAAATGGTTTGACGTCTATTCACAATTTTTTAATACTAATATTAATCTGTTTTCGGTCAGATCTGTTAGCCTTAATCTGTCGAGGACACAAACACGCACTGCTGGAATTGTTTGTTCAATATAATGTAGAGAAGTTTAAGAAGAAACGTCTAACGGCTAGTAACGTTACAGACATGTGACTTCACGAGGCAATATTTATCAGCGGCTAACTGCTTGAGATTTTACACATTTGTAACTTCACGAGACAGTAATTCTTGACGGTTTGTGACGTTACACACCTGTAACTTCATTTGGCGATGTTCCAAAACTGCTAGTGACGTTACAGACGGTTACTTTGCGAGGCAATATCAAGCGTTATGAAAATTTCAGCGTATCCCTGTCGTGAAATATATATATATGTGTATATATATATATGTGTGTGTGTGTATATATTTATGCACATACTTGTATATATACAGGCGTTTTATATTGTCGACATAAGCCCTTTCAAACTTTAAATTTATGTATGTATAGACATACAGCTGTTTCCCCCTAGTTAGGGGGGTGGCTAAGTTAGGCAGACACAGAGGGGGGAGGCGCCCAATCTCCCCGCCACAAGACCGCCGTGCAGCGGTCTTGTGGCGGGGAGACCGCCGTGCAGCGGTCTTGTGGCGACATGCAGCACCAGAGGCTGACACTGCAGTCGGATACGCTAACCACTCGGCCACGGCGGCCGAGTTGAGGCCGCCGTGGCCGTTCCAAACTTCGAATGTAGAATGATGTCACTTTTATTAAGCGTTTAAATTGTTACAATCTTTATAAACACCCTGTATGTATGTGTGTATATACATACATAGTTATACATAAATATCGAGTTACGAAATTTCACGTACACAACCACGTTCTAATCTAATCTTTGAGGAAAATAAAAGAATGAATCATTTGAGGCATCGAATTGATTTTCTTTCTATAATTGTACTTTCTGCTCTGTTTGTGCCGATATCCGACGAATGTACTAATTTTACTACTACTCATTTAGTAGACTGTAGGAGAGACAGAAGCAGAAAAACAGCTTTGTCTTCTGGAAGTTCTCTTTATAAGTAATTGAACATCAATTGCAATTTTTTTTTTTTAGGAACCACGATTTTAGAAGGATATTTCAGAACGGAGCTCCGGAGGAAATGAGGCTCAAATCAAATCAAATTTGTGAGCGGAGCAGTTACCCTTCTCTGTTATAACAGTACACCCTGAGATATACAGCGACAGTGATAAGAATACCTATAGGGCCGTTCGTTCGAGGCGTGGGTGCTGCTGATGAGCGACCTCTACATTACAAGGGCTGACACAAGGGGCTCACGTGAGTCGGGTAGACTCTCTCCACTGAGGTGGCAGAGTCGGGTCGCCTCAGAAAAATCCTTCAACCCACTCGGTTTAATATACTCATCGGTGGGTAAGGAGTCTAGTCACCTTGGTGTCGACGAACACGCGTCCTATTCGTTGTTCGTGCCTCAGGCTAACCAAACCGCCCTACGGGGGAGTCTGCATTAACTTCGCGTTGGGACTCCGGTGGAACATGAAAGCAAATAATAAATATATCAGGCTAACCAACACGCCCGGTGCCAGGACCTCAACTCCAGTGCACTTGAAAGCCTTTGTCACTAATCAAATCTGGCCCACAGAAATGTTCAAGACACTAGAGCCCGAACATCCATGCGACATTTTTTCCTGTGGTAAGCGAACAATCCTCATCATTTTCCTACAACGCATATAGTCCAACTTTGGTCCTAACGCTAACCCTGGCTTCACATGAGGTCATCCTTACACGCAACTTGTTTGATTTGATTTGATTTGATTTGATTTGGTCCTCATTTCCACCAGAGCCTCAACGTGAGTCATAATAGGCTCCCCCGTAGGGCTCGACGATCATTGATTGAAGCAGGCTCGCACGCCTAAGTGTGCGAGGAAAAAACAAAACAACGCTTTCAACATTAGAAAAAAGTGAAAGTTTTAGCAACGTCAGACGCACGCTGGTGCGCAAAAGAAAAAACGCTTACTCGAAACGGACCACCGCTTCCAATCCTTTAGAAGATTAAGTGTGATATGTACGCACCCTAGTGCGTACAGGTAGCATCTTCGAGATAAGCACAAGATCAGCGGCCACACGGGCAACAACAGCTCCGGCAGCAACGCAACACAATATTTACAGCTACGCGGTTTAGTTGTATAAATACAAACTATTAATTTAGGTAAGATAAAGACTCAGATGCAACGAAA
>SDVV010023166.1:0-12804 GCA_016164225.1 Gammarus roeselii | reverse complement strand
AGCTCCTGCTCCATACACAGACCTATCAGGTTTTCTCCACTGTCATTTCTACCGGGAACGCCATACCTTCCTATGACATTCTCCACCATTTCATCTCCAACTCTCGCATTTAGGTCACCCAGGACAACTACATTGAAATGACCTCCAAAACTCTCAATACACTCACTCAAGTCAGTCCAGAATTGCTCCCTCTCCTCTTCGCTCCTCTCGCTGCCAGGTCCATAAGCACTCACAAATGCCCATCTCTCTACGCCTAACTTAACTTTTACCCACATCAATCTTGGGGACACCTCCTTCCATTCGGTAGCGCTACTAGCCAACCGATCACTCAATATCAAGACCACACCTTCTCGTGCCCTACCTTCCTCCACACCAGACTTTCTTCCACTTACAACACCAAACTCACATTCGCCCTTACCTTTCAACTTTGTCTCGCTCAGCGCCAACACATCCAACTTCCTCCTCACAAACATCTCGCCAATCTCCCTCCTCTTTACATCTGAATATAAGCAGAATTTTGAAAATGTCCACAGATCGCGTGTATCGATATTATTTACACCTCAACGCTAAGAGCCAAAGCCGGGCAAGCAGAGGTGTCAATATTAACTTTTATTGCTGCCGGGGATGAGTAGCAAAACGTACTAGGCTGCAAATGTCGTTGCTAGGCTACCTAATTACTGGACCAAAGACGGAAAAGATTTTCCAACCAGAGCTGTTTGAAATTTGAGGTATCTCTCAAATAAAATGTTTGACCACTGAAAGAGAGTTCAAGGGTCGTTCAAATCCAATAACCCTTCCACCCCCTCACCCAGCACCGCCCAAACGACTTATCACGAGTATTTCCGCCTCCTCCCTGGGTGCGGGAAAAGTAGCGGACGAGTGCGCCACACGCGTTCGTTGACTGGTCTGTTTTTGATCGTTATTGCCAGGGTAACAATTACGTCCGGCAGAGCTGCATACGAGCTGTCGGCCTCAATGGGGCGCAACAAAAAAAAACGTTATTAAAACAGTGACGACATGGGAGCAGGGTTGTCAAACAGCTCCGCCAGAGTTATTCTTCAGGAAAGCATGAGGTGGCCCCGGTGTGACTTCCATGTAATGATGAAAACCGAGAAAAATTATCATTGTGAAATTCAAATAATGGAAATAGGGGCATCAAAATCTGTGCTATTCTTGAAGCAGTACGAAGGAGTCGAGAAAAAAATCGTCTGTGATGATCTGTGACATGATCCGTGACAGGATCCGTGACATGATCCGTGCCATGATCCGTGACATGATCCGTGACAGGATCCGTGACATGATCCGTGACATGGTCCGTAACAAGATCTTCGCGTTTTCTTGTTGCTGGAGGAGTCCATCTTTCCCACAACAGAATATGTGAAGGCAACACAGCATCCATGTCATGTAATACCGAGCGCCCTTCAGAACCTGTGGGAAGGACTTGACAGCGTACCTTGAGGCAACAAGCACGCGTGGGGCGACAAATACTTGATGGCAATGGCAATTGCTGCCTTGGTGGTATTGGTACTATTTGACTTAATGGCATTGACAATACTGGCCTTGATGGCATTGCCAATACTTGTCAAAATTCCAATGGAAATACATATATTGATGGCATTGGCAATACCTACAAGCCTTGATGACATTGGATTTCCTTGGCTTGATGGAAATTACAGCCCTTGCCATGATGACATTGGCCATTCTTAAAATGGCGTATTTGAAATACTTGTCTTAATGGCAATGGCAATACTTACCTTGGTGGCATTGGCAATACTTGGCTCGATGGCAGTGGCAATAATTGCCTGTATGAAATTGACAATTCTTACTTTGATGACATGTCTATACCTACCATGATGGCAACTATGATATTAGCCGTGATAGCAATGGCAAGACCTGCCTTGATATCCTTGGAAAAACTTGTTTTGATGGCAAAGGGAATACTTGGCTTGATAGCCATAGTGATACCTGCCTCAAAAGTTGATTCATTACTTAAACTTATGGCATGACAGTACTTGCCTTGATGATAATTGCGATATTTACCTTGGGGACAATGGCAATACATGTCATGATGGCAATGACAATACTTAAACATGATGGCAATGACAATACTTAAACATGATGGCAATGACAATACTTAAACATGATGGCAATAACAATATTTAAACATGATGGCAATGACAATACTTAAACATGATGGCAATGACAATACTTAAACATGATGGCAATGACAGTGGCATTACTCGTCTTGAAGTCAAAGTCGATACTTGCCTGGGTGGGACTGGCAAGACCTGCTTTGATGGCATTGAAAATACATACCTTAGTGTAAATTATAACTTGCCGGGATGGTGCTGACAACACTTGTCCTGATAGTGCGGGCTAGCTTACTATCTACATGACATAGCAGTGATAGTAGTGATAGTAGTAGGCCTGAGACGGGCTGAAAAGTCCATTCTAGCTGTATCCTAGAATAGTCCTGAAGTCACATTTTCTTAGTAAGGGGTGGAAGTAGTCTCCCAGTGTTTGTTAGAGAGGTTCTTCAGGTGTTCACGTTGTTACTGTTAACCACATCATGTGGTGAACTGTGACAAATTATTTGTATCTTGATTGGAAATAAATTCTCTGCCACTGATGTTCTTAATGGTTTTAGCTGCAGCTCTTTGTCCATTGTTTCTGTTCTTTGGGTTACAATCTCGGCCATTATAACCCTAGGAACAGAACAGGGCTAGCTCTAGTAAGCCCGTTGAGGTATTTGAAGGTTTCAATCAACTGCCCTCTAAGTCATCTTCCTCCAAGTGACATTAGTTTAAATTCGTCGAGTATTTGCGTTTATGTATCATTTCTCAGTTCCGGAATCATTTTTGTTGCTCGGTTTTGAACACGTTCCATTTTGTTTAGATCACCTCTCAGGTGAGGGGACTAAGATTGTACTGCCAACTCCAGTATGCGGCCTGACGAGTGAAGTATATAATGGATGCACAATGTCCCTGCACTTGAAGTGGAGGATCTTGGAAATAAAAGACAAGGGCTTTATTGCCTTTCATGTGGCCGTCTCTCACTGTTTTCTCCACTTGAAATCTTTGATGATCAAATGTCAGGGGAAAAAAATTGAAAGTTAGCTACAGGAAAGGCAATAGAGTCATTGTCTTTGTTTCCAGGAACTTCCACTACAAGTCCACGGACTCCGTGCTTCCATTATATACTTCACTCGCGAGGCCTGAAATGAATTTGCAGTACAAGTTTGGTCCCCTCACCTAAGAGGTTATATTAACAAAATGGAACATCATTGACATGGCAATACTCACCTCATTGGCAATGGCAATACTCGCCTTATTGGCAATGGCAATACTCGCCTTATTGGCAATGACAATACTCGCCTTATTTGCAATGGCAATACCCGCCTTATTTGCAATGGCAATACCCGCCTTATTGGCAATGGCTATACTCGCCTTTTTGGCAATGGCAATACTCGCCTTATTTGGCAATGGCAATACTCGTCTTATTTGCAAAGGCAATACCCGCCTTATTGGCAATGGCAATACTCGCATGGATGGAAATGGCAATACGTGTCTTATTAGTTGGGTAATACTAATTGGTATACTTGCCTTGACGGCAATGCCAATTCTTGTAATGGTGGAATTGGCAATAATTCCCTTGATAGCATTGGCGCCTCTTTCCTTGATGGCAATCGCACTACTTCAATTGATGGAAATGGGAATGCATGACGTGATGACGTTGGCAGTTCAGGACCTGATGGCGTTAATCATACATGCCTTGAGAGCATAAGCAATACATCACAATGCTGCACTGACGGCAGTGGCAATACTTGCCTTGTCTTAAATAATAACCAAGGCAGGTAATAAAATAACTGTCTTGATGGCAATGCCAGTACTTACCTTGACGGCAAAGCCAGTACTTGCCTTGATTGCAATGCCAGTACTTGCCTTGATGGCAATGTCAATACTTGCCTTGATTGCAATGCCAGTACTTGCCTTGATGGCAATGCCAATACTTGCCTTGATGGCAATGCCAGTATTTGCCTTGATGGCAATGCCAGTACTTGCCTTGATTGCAATGCCAGTACTTACCTTGATTGCAATGCCAGTACTTGCCTTGATGGCAATGCCAGTATTTGCCTTGATGGCAATGCCAGTACTTGCCTTGATTGCAATGCCAGTACTTGCCTTGATTGCAATGCCAGTACTTACCTTGATTGCAATGCCAGTACTTACCTTGATTGCAATGCCAGTACTGGCTTCGATTGCAATGCCAGTACTTGCCTTGACGGCAAAGCCAGTACTTGCCTTGATTGCAATGCCAGTACTTGCCTTGATGGCAATGCCAGTACTTGCCTTGATTGCAATGCCAGTACTTGCCTTGATGGCAATGCTAGTACTTGCCTTGATTGCAATGCCAGTACTTACCTTGATTGCAATGCCAGTACTTGCCTTGATGACTATGCCAGTACTTGCCTTGATTGCAATGCCAGTACTTGCCTTGATTGCAATGGCAGTATTTGCCTTGGTGGCAATGCCAGTACTTTCCTTGATGGCAATGCCAGTACTGGCCTCGATTGCAATGCCAGTACTTGCCTTGATTGCAATGCCAGTACTTGCCTTGATGGCAATGCCAGTACTTGCCTTGATTGCAATACCAGCACTTGCCTTGATGGCAATGCCAGTACTTGCATTGATGGCAATGCCAGTACTTGCCTTGATTGCAATGCCAGTACTTGCCTTGATTGCAATACCAGCACTTGCCTTGATGGCAATGCCAGTACTTGCCTTGATGTCAATGCCAGTACTTGCCTTGATGGCAATGACCCTATTTTATTAGACTGCAAGGACAATACACGCCTCGATGGAATGCACAATACTTGACTTGCTGGCAATGAGAGTCTTGCCTTGATAAAAATCTCTATATTTGCCATGATGGTCCTGACAATAAACCACGGGATGACAATACTTGTTTACATGACAGTTGCAATTTTTGTCTAGGCAGCGATAATTTACTCCTTAATAGCCTTGTCAATACTCCCCTCTATGGCAATGACAAAATTTGCATTGATGGCAATAACACCATTTATTTCGATTGCAATGGCATACACGCCTCGATAGCACTGGCACTACTTGCCTTGATGGCAGGGGCAAAACTTGCCTTGCTGACATCGGCAAACTTACCTGATGGCAGTGGCAATATTTGCCTTGATGCAAATAACGATTCCTGCATTGATGGCGATGTCATTACTTGCCTCGATAGTAATGTCAAAACTTGCCTTGATGGCAATGGCAATTGGCAATAATTGTTATGCTGGCAAGGGAACACTTGCCCTGGAAAATTAGGCAATACTTGCCTTGAACCAGTAGAGCTTCCTAATCGTTCGTGTTTGCCAAACCCTCGAGTGCAGACAACGCAAGGATCCCCGACCGAGATCACATCACACCGCATCCACAGAAACGCAACACCCAGCCTTCCCGAGGTAGCGTCACTAAATCCTATCCAGAGATGTAGTCACACCCAGACCGTCCAGAGATGACGTCACTAACACCCAACTAGAGGTGACGTCGCTCACAGTCTGTCCAGAGTGATGTCACTCACACCCTGTCCAGAGTGACGTCACTCACACCCTGTCCAGATCCAGCTAATACCATAACCAATCGAGGATAACACAGGACCCGACAAAGTGCTTCCACATTGCATAAAGTGGCGATGATCCCCGCTGCACTAAGGCGGATGGGGGGGGGGGGTAAGCGTCTAATATGAGTTACCAGCATAACTGGCTTATAAACAATAAGATAACATGAGTGATGCCACACTCACGACAAATAGATGTCATTGATCTCACCAGGATTTGAACCGACGAGCTTCAGAAAGCGAGGAGGGGGCCTAACACTTTATACCACTGTGTCACCATCTCGTGTAGTATTCAATTGACCTGGTGGAGAACTGCACAGCATCGCTATGCATCGTGAGTCAGCCCATGCAATTATGAGTTGTATCGACCACTGTGGTATCAGTTCGTGTTGTGTTCAATTGACCTGGTGGAGAACTGCACAGCATCGCTATGCATCGTGAGTCAGCCCATGCAATTATGAGTTGTATCGACCACTGTGGTATCAGTTCGTGTTGTGTTCAATTGACCTGGTGGAGAACTGCACAGCATCGCTATGCATCGTGAGTCAGCCCATGCAATTATGAGTTGTATCGACCACTGTGGTATCAGTTCGTGTTGTGTTCAATTGACCTGGTGGAGAACTGCACAGCATCGCTATGCATCGTGAGTCAGCCCATGCAATTATGAGTTGTATCGACCACTGTGGTATCAGTTCGTGTTGTGTTCAATTGACCTGGTGGAGAACTGCACAGCATCGCTATGCATCGTGAGTCAGCCCATGCAATTATGAGTTGTATCGACCACTGTGGTATCAGTTCGTGTTGTGTTCAATTGACCTGGTGGAGAACTGCACGGCATCGCTATGCATCGTGAGTCAGCCCATGCAATTATGAGTTGTATCGACCACTGTGGTATCAGTTCGTGTTGTGTTCAATTGACCTGGTGGAGAAATACACGGCATTCTTATGCATCGTGAGTCAGCCATGCAATTATGAGTTGCATCGACCACTGTGGTACCAGTTCGTGTACTGTTCAATTGACCTGGTGGAGAAATACACGTCATCGCTATGCATCGTGAGTCAGCCCATGCAATTATGAGTTGTATCGACCACTGTGGTACCAGTTCGTGCAGCATCCCAACTGATGGAAAGTTAAGCTGCCTCTCACTGTCAGCCCCTTCGACAACTGTGCTCTTATAACCAAGGTGTACCCAGTCTCGTGTCAATTCAAACATGGTGATCAAATAATCATCCTGTGAGTATGACAACACACATTGTGCACTTACCAAAAAGTACAGGCCTCCGAGTAGAAGCTACGATTTTATTTGTTTTCTATGGGTGAATTTCCGACAATTGGTAAAATACATGCACCAGCTCGTGTCATGTCACAAAATTAGAACGCATTTTCAACTGTCATGAGGTAACACATGAAAGCACGTGTACTTTACATGCTGTTTGCCATACATCATCAATAATATACATAGAAATATATTGACAAATAGTCTCTTCACGTTATTGGATAGTGACAAAGTTAGACTGACACAGAGGAGGCAGGCGCGCAGTCTTCCCGCCGCACGACGGCTATATTCTTGGCGACAATCGAACTCACAACATGCAGCACCATTATTAGGGGAAAAAAACTAAACTTGTATTGCCTGAAGTTTTCTTATTTTTCCCCCTGCAAAATATTTGGGTTCGGTGATTTTTTTCTGTCGTCAACTAACCAAGGCTATCATCACAACTTCCTGCGTACGGTATAAATAACCTGAGCGTACTCGAAACACTGGCTGAACATCTCATACTATTATTTGCTTCCAAACCATGACTGACGCCCGTGTTTCATATGAGACACATTCATGGCAACCTCCGCTTTCTGCCCCTAACTGCAACTTTGACCGAGCAGCATCCTTGAGCGCCTCTTGTGTAATGTACCGTTCCAAAGCCCGAGATGTAAAGTTACCAGACGGGCAATGTTCGGGTCTACTTCTTCAATTCCGGTGAGGCAATTTGCTGCCTCGCATTGCCTGCAATATTGCGTTGCGGACAAAACGCGCTGTTCACGCTCTGATACATTGCAGAGGCCAGACGACGCTGCCGATAGATGGCGCTGCGACACTTTCCGCCTTCGACACTCTCCGCACGGATGCCGGTCACTCACAAATTTCCCGAAACAAAAAAAGGAAAAGGATATTGAATAAAAGAGAACCTTATTGAAGTTGTGTTAAATGTGTTGTGAAGCGGTTTTGTTTATTGTCATATTATGAATTAAAGCGCTCTTTTATAATCTTAAAGACGACGGGTGCTATTAACCGTGAATTTTGAATTAACGGATCAAACTTGCAAGATCCGCCAAAAAAGTAGCTGATCTTTGCTTGTCTGGAAAAGCTTTTCATATTTAATTTATATTTTTGGTGTTCTAAAGTGCAACTGCTTTGTCTCTCTGATGAAGACGAGATTCCTGGACCAGCGACAAATAAGCTCGTATGAGCTAATTTAAGAATTATTGGCATTGGACATTGAAAGAGTTCGAATGTGTCTAAAATCATGGAAGTACAAGTAATTGACCAGCATTTGGGATGAAATAGACTATGCTGTCTATTGAAAAGTATTTATTCTAATTACACTTATCCCCAAAAAAAAACGAATACTGTTTAGCTATACGTGTTTGTTGCACTGTGCTGGTAAACCATATGCCCAATCTTCCGTTTTTTTTTTAAATAAAGTTGTGATGGACCGAGGTCGATTTTGGTGCACCCGCAATTACGAATGTAATTGTGGATATCGCCAGTTTGGCATCCGGGGATGTGGCTGTTGATACGGATATTACATACTATATCTAAGCGGATGCGGATGCAGTCGCAGAAACGGATATTTCACTCCATTATTTTGGACAATAAAATACAGCCATTACATACATCTCCATAATTGATCTATTCCTTTCGTTGACAGATATATTGACAGTGCGTCCCGGTATAATGCCCTTGATTTCATGTGCTTTACTTCAAGTCCAGTTAAAATATACCAGTTATGTGTGTAAGTCAACGTTTTTTCTGCATCTTTGCCCAGCTTTTCTAACTTGTTTGCTGGTCGAATGAACAACAATAGAACTTCATCCGCATTTTTTTTTCACCATCTCTCTCTTTATTATAAAATGTTGCGACCGTTCACTGAGGTAGCTATCAAACTATGAGGTTCGTATGTTAAGACTGGAAAGTTTTATCATTAGGGTATCGGAGTGTGCACCATAAAGTTAATTGAGAAATCCAACATGACTTCTAATGATAGACAGTTTGGATCAGTTGCTTCGTTTACGAGTTTGTTAATTTTGATTAGTGCGTGTTCAGTAGATGTCCTACTCATATCTGCATGTGAACAGTCCTACTCATACCTGCATGTGAAAAGTCCTACTCATATCTGCATGTGGCCAGTCCCACTCATATCTGCAGGCGGACAGTCCTACTCATATCTGCATGTAGCCAGTCCTACTCATATCTGCATGTGGAAAGTCCTACTTATATCTGCATGTGGTCCTACTCATATCTGCATGTGGACAGTCCTTCTCATATATGCATGTGGCCAGTCCCACTCATATCTGCATGCGGACAGTCCTACTCATATCTGCATGTGACCAGTCCTACTCATATCTGCATGTGGACAGTCATACTCAAATATGCATGTGGTCAGTCCTACTCATATCTGCATGAAGAAAGTCCTACTTATATCTGCATGTTGTCCTACTCATATCTGCATGTGGACAGTCCTACTCATATATGCATGTAGCCAGTCCTACTCATAACTGCATGTGGACAGTCCTACTCATATATGCATGTGGCCAGTCCTACATATATCTGCATGTGGACAGTTCTACTCATATCTGCATGTGGACAGTCGTTAACGGAATTATCATCCTCTAAGTAGTCCATGAGTTGACATGGAATATTTTTCCCTAGAATTGCATGGAGGAGACATGTTTGAACCTCTGGTGACGGATCATCCTTCTCTCCTTGTATACGGATCGGACTAATGAGAGTATGCTTGAAAATTTGATGGATGGTGTTTGCTACAATGGATGTGTTGATGAGCAGTTGGTGGTAGGTAGCATAATTTCTAACACGTCTTTAATGTGTCGCAGCGTTACGCCATCTTGTCCGCAGGAGTCTGCGTTTCTGAACAAATGAAATGCAGTGACAATTTTTGCCAAGCATGCTGGCCTTGGTCAGTATGTCTCTTTCTTGGGCTGTAAATTGGTGCAAGACGGCAGTTCAATCCCAGTCTTCGGCTCTTTTCTTCCCGAGGCTCTTTTTTGCCTGATGGTACATTGGTTTATTGACTCATCACATCATCATATATGTGTTTTCTTACATTGTCTGAGAGATCATTGAAGGTTCTATCCCTTTTCTTTTATATTGTGTAGTTGCATGACTTTTTCGGTTGCTTATGGGACACGACTTGCGGGACACGCCATGTGGGACACAACTTGTGGGACACGTCATGTGGGATACGACTTGCGGGACACGTCATGTGGGACACGACTTGTGGTACGCGCCTTGTGGGACACGACTTGTGGGACACGCCTTGTGGGCCACGACTTGTGGGACACGCCATGTTGGACACGACTTGCGGGACACGTCATATGGGACACGACTTGTGGGACACGCCTTGTGAGACACGACTTGTGGGACACGACTTGTGGGACACGCCATGTGGGACACGCCTTGTGGGATACGACTTGTGGGACACGTCATGTGGGAAACGATATGTGGGACACGCCTTATGTAACACGACTTGTGGGACACGCCTTGTGGGACACGCCTTGTGGGACACGCCTTGTCGAACACGCCATGTTGGACACGCCTTATGGGACACGCCTTGTGGGACACGACTAGTGGGACACGATGTTCTCGATTTGTTCTCGGTTTGCTCAAGGTTATTTTTAGTTTTCTCTAAATCAGCATGTGATGACTACTCGTGCAATGACTCGTGATGGCGTGACATCATTACTCATGCAATAGCTCGTGCTATCGTGTCATCACTACGCAAGCGCTGACCGTGCAACTAAAACATGCCATCATGCAGAGTGTAGGAAGTTTGGGCGCCATCAATGGCGCAACAGTTGCTAAACAGCGCGAATATTGGCAATCCATGGAGTTATGCGCGAGTCTCAGCTAATTGAATTATACCACAGAATAGGATATAAAAAATCTTGAAGTATTTGCATGTGGCAAAACCGTTGCTTGAAATTAGGTTTGCAAACTGAATGGGTAACCTCAACATTCACCACCACTAAGAACAAAGACTCCATCAGTACAGGTGGTGATAACTTCTGGAAAGATGGTTTACCGTAAAATAAAGGAATACACGGCGCACGATTTGAGCCTGATTATTATTCTCTGTTCTCGTTAATGAACGGAGTGAAGATCCAAGTGAAACTGAACTCTCGAGGCTCGGCTCGGCTGTGGGTGAGGCTCAGCTTGACGAGGCCGAAGGCGAGGCTCCTTAAGGCTGCGAGTGAGGCTCGGCCGAGGGTGAATCTCCAGCTCCGCGAGGCTCAGGCTACAGGCCGAGGGAGGAGTGAAGGGCGGCCGAGACAAAGCGACGAGAGGTGTTGGGCCCTCGAGGGTGTAAGGCAACTTGAGACGCGGCGGATAAGAAACACTAGAAAAACTCCCGAACAAGGAGGGGGCGGGGAAGGGGCTGAATGTAAAGAAGAGGGGATGGATATTTCGCCGAAGAGCCGCGGCGAGGGAAGGTGAACAGGAAGATGTAAATGAATGAGGAGGGGGGGGGGGGGCGTGAAAGAAGGGAGCTCTACTCTCATCCTGGATGGAGAGTATCACTGCAGTCAAGAAATGAGTAGGGATGCAGGCTCGGCCTGTGTGGCAAAATGATGTCAGAAACACTAAGCCTGAATAGAGCATTAATGTATGATGTAGCAATCGAGAACTTACCTGCGCGACACGAAGACCTTTACTAAAGGTCAACTGAACTAACCTTTCATTAGGATTTTGAATAGTAGCTTCTTCCAAGCAGAATTCAGAGAAAAATATTTGAAACCCTCCGAAGCGAGAAAACCTGTAGAGAGTTTTATCCGCGATGACGTCACAAGATAAAATTCTGACCATGTTATAAAATACCTTGTTATTGTTATTGATTAGACATTGATTGATTGATTGATTGTTATTGATTAGACATTTTTATTGATTAGACATGTGAAATTTTGGACCACAACTTCACAATTCATAAGTACAAGTAGGAAGGCACCTCTCTCAAAAGATTTTGCGCTCTTTTGTATCTATGAAATAAACCTAGAAAACGTTGGAACGTAACATTGTATTTTTGCTAGCGACTGTCTTTCGAATGCGGGGAATAAAACAAATTTCCAAAATCGCCCCATGATCTCCAATTAGTTCAATGAGGCAGAAAGGAGATTGGAAATGATACGGTTTCATATAACCACTAACCTCTGATGAGGCACCACCTGTTGAACGCTTGCACGGTTGCTTATAACCACTACACTCTACTGAGGCCAACCGTTACATAATCAGTTGACGGGCTAACTTGAGAAGAGACTGAATACGTCAGAAGAATTTTTTTTCCTATAATTGACGACCCACAGCAAGCAGCCCTCGCCTTGTTAACATTTTTTGCAAATATAACAGATTCTATTTCCGTCCAACATATTTTTTTTTGTTTGGCCAAACATTTGCTGGTCTTTGGTGCAGAGCTGCGGTACTCCAATCCACTCTGTTTCAATTGCCTCTCTTCAACCATCATGGCTCACAATCATCTTTAATCCGCCTGCCTCACTAACCACTATTAACCAACGTGCGTCAGATACCTCTCTAATCCAAATTGTCTTGCTTCATCTTCCACACTGTTCACGTGAGCCCAACCTGCCTCGTTATTCCTACATATTCAGATGCTTCAACATCCTCATTAACGCAACGCGCCTCAATATCTTTACAAATCCACACTGCCTACCTATCCTCATTAACCCAGCCAGCCTCACTATTCAAGCACACAATTTTTGAGCATCCACCATGCATGTTATTTGATCGCAGTTAAACATGTTTTATTGCACGAAAACAAGTACCAGTCCACGCCAACTGACGTCATTTTCTTAATAACATTGGAAAACTGTTCATCCAACCAATGTACGTTACGTTAAATATTCATATATGTGCATTTATATAT
>SDVV010023165.1:0-12804 GCA_016164225.1 Gammarus roeselii | reverse complement strand
AAAAAGAAGAACACGCCTGTGGTTATAAGAAATGAGAAACCCAATAACACCTGCACCCTAGGAATCAGATATATATATGGCACACGTCACTTCACTTATCCAGGTAACAAAATAAAAGTTAAACAAGGCACGTATGCCAAAACCTATGGTTATAAGAAATGAGAAACCCAATAACACCTGCACCCTAGGAATCAGATATATATATATATATATATGGCACACGTCACTTCACTTATCCAGGTAACAAAATAAAAGTTAAACGAGGCACGTATGCCAAAACCTATCGGATGCTCAAAAATGATTTGGACCTACGTAACACTAAGTAGGAAATGGGCTAAACATAGCTGGGCACACCTATGCGTATAAGTAAGTAATCCTATTTTACATATCGCTACGGCCGTCTATCAACGGCCTCTTCCTAGTAATTACTACGTCGTCGCTGGAGTATTTCAACTTAGGGCCAGCCCTCGTAGATGTATAACGCTCGCCGGGGTTTATGAAGGGACCCTTGCTCTGGGTCCTTGAAGATGATGATGGACAGACTCCCTTGCGCTGGGTCCTCGAAGACGGTGAAGTACAGACTCCCTTGCGCCTGGCAAGGCGCGTGGAGAGACCGGTCAGGGGAAGAGCCCGATGGCGCTCGTTGATGTACCGATTGCTCGTTGATGACCCGATTGACGCTCGTTTAACGTAGAATCGACCACAGGACTGTTTTTGTCCAAACTTGGGTGTTGGATTTTGATATATATATATAAAATACCTAATTACGTAGAATACTTCCACTTGATTCCTTCACTCAGGCCTGTCTATATTTAATATCATTTTCTTGAAATTCGTCTAATGGATTTCTGAATCTGCTTTGAACTAAAGTCTATTTTGAAGTAATGTTTTACGACTTGGTGAGGGCTCAAAGGCGGCGGAGGGCTCGGGGAGAGAGAAAAGCCACAGGACTATATCGCCACGTGCACTCACATCGGCGACGGTTACTGTATATGCTCGAGCCACTGGTCACCAGTGCCTCTTATGGTCCGTTATTATGACGTCATCGCGCACCACTTGGCTGGGGCTAGCTTGGGGCCCCAACGTCGCAGTTCCTCTAAGAAAAAAAAGAAACCTCTGCCGGTCAGGACGCTAGTGGCATGTTGCTAAGGGATTGAACATGTGCAGACGCAACGAAACGGTTTAACGCCGGCCTCACGACCGTGCCCACCATGTCACGCCTGAACTAATCAGGAGCATTACCTTCAGGATACGAGACCCCGTCGCGATGGCTCGGCGCTGCCTAGCCAGTCTGTCTTGTTTTTTCAAGAACAGCGCTGACATCGCAAGTCTGGCTGGCAAGGCGTCAGTCCTTGCCCGATGTTATGTCGTCGCTTGTTGAAACAATGGCCGCCATCTCAGCGGTTTCTACTGAGCCGAGCGGCTTGCTGGTTACCCAGTGTCTGCATCCGGCGCACTGTATCTTTTCAAGATACTGCAATGTGAATCTTGTGCAGCGGTGTATCCTTCGAGGATACTTGCAATCTGTATGATGTACGCTACCGGCACGGGCAGCGCCACACCTCCCCTTCGGTCCTGGATTGGGATGCCGGTCTAGGCCGAAGCTGGCGGATATCAGATTGTGTTGTTCTGAGCTACCAGCACCACCTCCATAGACTGCGTGCGGCTGCTGGTGTTACATACTTGGTCTTATTGTTAGTTTATTGTATGTTTAGCGTAGGAACATACTTCAATTTTTTGGAGGAGTTAGAGGAGTCCAATAGGCCAAAGCTCGTTTAGGTAAATCATTTTACTATGATGGATGTTATCGCATATTATAGTTTTTAATATTAATTAGAGAAGCGTAGAGAATTTTGTAGTTGTTTTATTATTGTTGAGTGATTTTTTCCACGACAATCATAGGAATGTATGTTTAAGTGGTGTAAATTCGAACTGCATCTTTGTGGAATTTCGTCATCGAACCCTAGCAAGTGAGTAGTTTAATGTTTTAGCAGACAATTTACTAAATGGATGGGTTATGGTGTAGAGGCGGTTTACACTCTTTGGTGATCATTTGGAGTTCGTCCAAGTTCAACGTGAATTTGTAAGTTTATGTGGATGTTGGTCCTAACTTTCATGGGTTTGTTAGAGAGGTTATCCGACAAGCTGCTGGTCGTTGTAGTGATTTACTTAGGTCGTCAGTGAACAGAAGCCCAGATTTTCATGACCACACTCTTTGAGGCTCATGTCAGGTTCATTCTTAACCACAGTACCTGTGTATCTATTCTTGTTAATGTCCAGCAGGAGACTTTGCTCGACGTTGTTCACAGATGATGAACTAAACAGATGCATGGTATGTCTGAGGTATTATACCAGGACTGGGTGTTACCTCTAAATTTGTTATATATCAGTGGTAGATGGCTGAGAAGTGACCTAATAAAGCATTGTAGAGTTCATTGTTATGACACAGTCGGTGATGATTTTGTCCTCCTAGAGGCAAAGCATCAGTTAGGTAAAGATTTTTTCATAGATTTGAACCGATACCAAAGTATTATTACTTTATTATGCATGAACTCAGTGTTTGTTTTAAATGTCAAATATTTTCAGTATAGCTGTTATGACAGTATACGCTTTTTCATGAACTAGATCTCGGTAATATTCGTGGAGGTTATATCCTCTGGAGTGTGGTAGGATAAGCCGTACATCATAGTTAATCAATGTCGGTTAGAGTAGAGTAGAGAATCTTATTTAGTTATTTTATAGTTGTTGTTGTGTGATTTTGAACGGTTATCATAGGAATATAACTGTATTAGGTATAAATTTCCATATTTTTCATGTACTGTTGGGTATAAATTCGCTCAATTGGATATAGTGGTACAAGATATTGATAGATTTTTTACCTCTTGACATTGGATTTGGGTCATATATCAAGTTGTCTTTGAGAACTAGTCTTCCGAATTGGTGTAGAGTGTTTGTGTTGAAATACTCCATTAGTTTAATGTAAACATCAGTTAGGTTATTCGATCGCATGTCTTTACTAGATGCGTATTCCCTGAAGTCTATCTTTTATAAATGTATGTTAGTCGTTTACAGTTTGTACAGTTAGACATTATTAATTCATCTAATAAATAACATACATAAGCATGAATACTTTATGTTAGACAATACTTAATTCTTGGTTAAAATAGGTTAGGTTTTGCTAGGGTGGGCCCGAATAACATACAGGTGAAAGTGATGTAAAATTTGTGTCAAATTCAAAAATAATATGAATTACCTGTAACATTCAAACAAATCAAAGACTAAAATTGGGGGGCCTTTACTCGATCAAAATTGAAAGAGTCAATTCAAACTGAAACTGAACGTTCAAAAATGTGGAGCCAAGTGGAGTTTTTTATATGTATAATTCCTAAATCAAAGACTGAATATCATACGTAAGCACGAAAAAATCTGGAAGGATGACTCAGAATTCTTGGTTAGGCTGGCCAGTGGAAGCCTTTACAAGACTATCATCTTGAATCATCACCGAGCCCCGACTAGAAATTTGGTTTAATACAGTCTACCTATGACAAATACAGAGTTTGAAAAGAAATACATGGGAGGTATCGATCGACCCTCATTCAGAAATCTCACGAAAAAAATAATTAATAAGAATTACCTATTACATTCAAACAATGGCATAATATACCTATGAAAAGTGGACGAAAAAATCTAAATCAAAATTGAAAGAGTGTATTCGAACTGCTGATGATAGATAAAATGTAGAGCAAAGTGGATATGTATAGAGCATAAATCACTGAAATAAATATCTTACATAAGCATGAGGAGTTAAATACAAGTACAGAATTCTTGGTTATGATAGGTTAGATTTGGTTGGGTGTGCAAAGCATATCGGTACACACACACACCTACACAAACGCATGAAAATTGCAGACTCATAGCAAAAAATGCTATTTATGATTTTGGCGTGGGGTCTCATACGTCTCAAATCTACAACAAATTATTATAGATGGTAACTATTTTGTACTGTGACATGCGAAAATGAATAAAAGACCATTCGCTTGTGTGAAACTGGATCCACATATGTTACCGTGTGAAACTGGATCCAGCATGTTACCGTTGTTGCTGGCCTTGTTAGCAATTCATCTGAGTCTGAAAATGGTGCCTCTCTGCTAACCGATATAGGTCGAGAGTGACAACGAAATAAATAACATATATGTTGAAGTGAAATTTAGAGTTGTGTGGAGGGCTTCATATGTATATATCAATGACTGAATACCATACATAAGGTTAGGTTAGGTTAGAATTTGATGGGTGTGAATTACGTGAAAAAGTGATGTAGAATTGTGTAAAAAAAATCAAGAATCATATGAAAATACGTATAACAATCAAACAAACGATGTAATTTACAAATGAAAATAGCTGAAATTTGCTATATCAAAATTGGAGGAAGGCATTCAAACTGTAAAGGGTATATTAAATGTTGAGCCATCTGGATATGTCTAGAGCATAAATCAATGACTGAATATCGTATGTAAGCATAAATCTCGATCGATAATACATAATTCTTGGTTAGAATAGGTTAGGTTAGGATGATTAGATCTTTTAACCTAAGATAACGTAAAAACTGAACCACGTTAAATATCTTGTAACAACAGCAAGGGCATCAGTTTTATTGGAAAATCACAGATCAAAGGTTAAATGCTACAGATGTTAACCGAGCCTGTATATGCGTACAAATGGGTGTATATACCTACATGGTGCTGCTTCGACCCTGTATATGCTTACATAGTGCCGGTACAGGTGCCGAATTCGACCCTGATATTAGCATACAGAGTGCCGGCACCGATCACTGCATATGCGTGCAAAAGCGTGTATGTGTGTACATGGTGTGTGATATTAAAAAAAATACGGAAAATAAAGCCATGTGGAGGGATTTGATGTGTATCGCATAAAAATAATGACTAAATATCGCACATCACCATCAAACTTCAATGAAAAATATATAATTGTTGGTCAAGTTGGTTAGGATGACTAGATCTTTGAACCTAACATCGCATGAAACTGATCCACATTAAAATTTGTAACAAATTCAGGTGCATTAGTTCTATTGGAACCTACCTGCTTAGTCTCATCCAAACATGTAATAGAGATATCGATAAAATTCTGGTATCTAAACATCTGCAAAAGGGTAATAGCAGGATCAAGTTAGAGAATTGTAACCAAACTGCTAATAATATGTTAAATGTACAGCCCAAATGGAGAGATTCATACATATCAATACCGTACATAAGCATCAAACTTGAATAAAAATACATAACTATTGGTTAGGATGACTGTTAGGTTAGGTTGTCTAGGTAATATTGCTTCTGGCAGTGAATGGCAACCTTTTTTGCATTCATAGATATTGATCTATGTTGTCGTACATTGATATATATTTTGTTAATTATGTACGTTAGACATATCCTAGATCTTGTTGATTGCGGACCTTACATCACAGAACTAAGTAAAATGTCAGAGTGGATTTATTCAATATTCGTTATAATAGACGGAAATGGTAGGAGCAACAAACCCAACATTACAACAAAAATCTTGTTCTAACAGTAAAACCATACATAAAACTTCCTAACGCTTAACACCCATAACAATCACTGACATATGCGGCAAGCTTACATAATTGTTTTGAACTATACAGTTTCCTAACGAGAGATCACCTTACATTACTTGAAACTAATCGATATTACTGGACATGTAACAAGCAAATTGAAAAAAATGTATATATAGGTACATAAACTGGTGAAGATTGGCAATAACTATAGAGCCAAGTGGAGAAGTTTTATATGAATAAAGCCTAAATCAATGAAGAAATACATAACAAAAGTATGAAAACGGCGAAAAATATATAATCTTTGGTTAGATTAGGTTAGGATAGGTTAGGATGAGTTAGGCTTACGGCCCCTCTACAATACAAACCTATAGTGAAAATGCTAGAGTAGATATTGTGAATGCTCGAATAAGTCAGATATTCTGAATTGGATTAAAATCTCATAACAAAGCCTGAATTAATCAATAATTCATAACTGTGCAAACTGTAAACGGTTAAGATACATTTATAAAAGATAGACTTGAGGGAATACGCATCTAGTAGAGACATGTGAGCGAATAACCTAACTGAGGTCTACATTAAACTAGTGGAGTATTTTAACACAAGCACTCTACACAAATTCAGTAGACTAGTTTTCCAAGATAACTTGCAATGATACCCAAATCCAATGTCAAGAGGTAAAAAATCTACCAATATCTTGTAGCACTATATCCAGTTAAGCAAATTTATACCCAACAGTACAGGAAAAATAGGGGAATTTATACCTTATACAGTTATATTCCTATGATGACCGTTCAAAATCATACAACAACATCAACTATAAAATAGCTAAATAAGATTCTCTACTCTACCCTAACCAACATTGATTAACTATGATATACGGCGTATCCTACCACACCCCAGAGGATATAACCTACACCAATATCACACAAGATCTGGTTCATGAAAAATCGTATACTAACACATCAGTCATACCGAAAATATCTGACATTTGAAACAAACACTGAGTTCATGCATAATAAAGTATTAATACTGCGGTATCCGCTCAAATATATAAAAAAAATCTACACCTAACTGATGCTATGCCGCTAGGAGGACAAAATCAACACCCACTGTGTCATAACAACGAACTCTACAATGCTTTATTAGGTCACTTCTCAGTCATCTACTACTGATATATAACAAATTTAGAGGTAACACCCAGTCATGGTACAATACCTCAGACATACCATGCATTTGTTTAGTCCATCGTCTCTAAACAGCGTCGAGCAAAGTCACATCCTGGACATAACCAAAAATCCATACACAGGTACAGTAGTCAAGAATGGGCCTGACATAAGTCTCAAAGAGTGTGGCTATAAAATCTGGGCTTCTGATCACTGACGACCTAAGTACATCTCTACAACGACCAGCAGCTCGTCGGATAACCTCTCTAACAAGACCATGGAAGTTAAGACCAGAATCCACATAAACTTACAAATTCACGTTGAACTTGGACGAACTCTAAATGACCATCAAAGAGTGTAAGCCGCCTCTACACTAGGACCCATCCATCCAGTAAATCGTCTTCTAAAACGGTAAACTACACATTTGCTAAGGTTCAATGACAAAATTCCACGAAGATGCAGTACGGATTTACACCTCTTAAACATTTATTCCTATGATTATCGTGGAAAAAATCATACAGCTCTAATAAAATAACTACGTAATTCTCTACTCTGTTCTAATTAACATTAAAAACTATAGTATACGATGGTGTCCATCATAGTAAAACGGTTGACTCATACAAAAAGACTTTTCCGCAACGAGCTTTGGCCTAGGGGACTCCTCTAACTCCTCCAAAATATTGAGGTATGTTCCTGTACTAAACATTCAATAAACTAACAACAAGACCAAGCATGTAACAAATTGAGTCTCCTACAGCTATATTTTTCCCCTTCAATCTTTGTAACAGGATGTAAAAAGATATATACAACACTAAAAAGATACACCATCAAACTAAGTTACACCTGAAATAATGCTCTACATTGCAGGTACAAACGAAATAGATCCTAATATTCTGATATGGTATAAAAAAATCCAATACCATGCATCGAAGATGAAAACTGTACAGACAACATACAAAACTGAATGAAATATACTAAAACAGTTAAGTTTTGATAAAATAACACGATCAATTCTCTACCATACCCAAAACATACAATAAAAACCAAAATGTACGAGAAAAAAAATAGCATGTAACCAACCAAACAACTAACGTGAATAAGTTGCCATGACATGTGACTGATTTACATAATTGAAACATATAGTAAATGATGTTGAACACTTCAACACGAACACGCTATAGTATATACAAATCTGATAAAATTATTGTCCAACTCAATCAAAAACAGGGTTAAATTAAATCTTCTTTAACTGAAGTAACCACGGCTTAATCATAATAGAATTTCACATATATACAAAAAAAGTACCAAATGATGCAATGACCGACCAATTATGCCTGAAATATTGTGCTACAAGGAAATGCAAACCTAAAATATCATTAAAAAAATTATAACTGAATGAGATAACTATTCAAAATTCCAAAACAATACAAATTCAACAATGTCAACCGATCGTTACTAAGTATACATAACACAATATAATAACTTACAATAAATCCATATCGTTCAGCTACTCTCGTCATAGGGCATCCAACCGTTACACGCGAAACAAAAAAAAATCGAGATAAGACTACCCGAACAGTGAACAGACGCTTGATAACACTTTATTTGGAACATGCGGATACATGGTAACACCGATATATCTGGTTTAAAACTGGATAATGCGTTATGGGGTAAATAGATTCTCGTAACGAAGCTACTGCATCCTAAGAAATACATACGTCAACCCGCCAACTTCCAAACTATTATACCATACTATTCCTATAGATATTATATACATATGAAAAAAATAGATGGAAAACATGAAACGCTGACCCAAATCCACACATCAAGCTGGTGCCAAGTAGGGCCGAACGCACGCTTAGGCTATAAATCGAGTTATAAAACACACCTACCACACTCTTGAGCTCCTGCAGAGTTCACACTCTGCAGGAGCTGTCCCTGGTAGTATCGCTAGAGCGATACTACCAGGGACACCCGGAACCAGCGGTGTGGCAGGGACACGAGGCGGCTCATGAGGCGCGTCGTGTGACAATATGTGTCCGGGGCTTTACGCTATGTGAACTGGCCGCGTTCGTAAAATATTTTCTGTTTGAGCTAAACGCGTCCGTGAAGCTTTCATTTGTGAACAAGGCACGTCCGTGAAACTTTTCACCTATCGGACAGAGTTGTTTACATGGCGACGTTGCTCAGCGTGAAAACCGATACAATAGTGTACGCAGTTATCATTATATTAATAACGAGAGCATATTGAAATTTGTTACTAAGCCATCCAATACAATTTATTCGAACCAACGTACCAACGCGTTGAAAACGGTAGGAATGTTTTGCCTTCAAGAGCGCTTAGTGCCGATGTTACAAAATTTAGCACAACATGTAACATGCTTACTCTTTTGGCGGTTAGTGCGTTCTGAGCGCCGTGATGCCTCTACGGCTCCCTGTCTTATCAGCGCCCTGTATTATTTATCACACTTAATCTGCGTCATCAACTGCAATTAGCGGGCTCGTGACTTTGCTCAATATATATTTCTACGGAATTGATTTCACGCAAATCTTCTTAGTATTGGGCGATGGGATAGTACCATTCTAATTATAAGTGGAATATCATTGTTGATGATAGATGTTTTTCGAGTGATTTTTCAGTGGTTTCCATTCTGGTTAAGACGATAATGACAGTAATTTAGACTTAAACAAAATTTGGCAGCGTTCACTATCGGACCACGCTTGGTTGCGTTCACTATTGGACCACGTTTGGTTGCGTTCACTATCGGACCGATAGTTTGTATTCAACATTAGTAGATAGTGTAGCACGGAAACGTGGATGTGAAGGAATATAGATAGGGCATAACTAGCGATGGGGCAGGGGTTGGTCGGAGTCAGGCGGCGGGATCGGATGCGGGCAGAGTCACTGATAAGGGAGATGGGTGACTGACGCCAAGAGATGGAAGGGGCGGAGGGCTTTCGGCCCACGCTTTCGAATATTCATTAGGAAGGTTTATGTTCTGAACATTTTCCATTATATTGTATTTTGATGTTTATTATATATATATGTGTTTTTCTTTTTTAAATGGCTGTATTGGGGTACGCTTGGTTACTAACTGTTGTTCGTTATATATATATATTTATCCGTGGCTGGTAGGAGTAGTGTTATAAAACATTTGTGGAGGGGTGGGGTGTACGAATCCCCTGAGCAAAAAATTAGATGCGCTTTGGAAAATTATATGAGATTGCTCTTACCTGTTCTTTGTCTTATCAGTAATTTTCGTGACATGATTGCTATGTTTGAGTGTTTATGCCATTAGATAGTTTGTGTGTGGGTTATAATTCTATATATTTTTCTGTACATATGTTTGTATTCATATCTAGTTGGGGTACAATTGAGTCATTTGAAGGTTGGTTGGAGGGTCTTAGTGGTTGGATTGGGATATTTTGTGTGTTTGGTTCGTTTGTCATTATATATATTGTATATACTGTTTATATGAATAGTGTGGTAGGTATGTTTTTTAACTCGATTTGCAGTCTTACTGTTCGATCAGCCCTGTTTGGTACCAGCCTGATATTGAATTTAGGCAATGTTCTGGGTTTTCCATCTATTTATTTTCAGATGTATTTAATATATATATAGGAATAGGATGGTATAATAGTTTGGTAGTTGGCGGGTTGATATTTATATTTTGGGTTGACGCAGCAGCTTCGTTACGAGAATCTATCTACTCCATAACGCATTATCCAGGTTTGAACCAGATATATCGGTGTTCCATTGACGCGGTGTTCCAACAGCGAGAGTAGCTGAACGATATGGATTTGATGAAAGTTATTATATTGTGTTTTATATACTTAGTAATGATCGGTCGATATAAGTTGAATTTGTTTTGTTTTCGAAATTCTGAATAGTTCTCTCATACTGTTATAGGAATTTTTATGATATTTTAGGTTTACGTCTTCCATGTAGCACAATATTTCAGGCATAATTGGTCGATTATTCCATAATTTCGGTAGTTCTATGTGTATATATGACATTCTGTTACGATCAAGCCGTGGTTACTTTAGTTAAAGAAGATTTAATTTAACGTTGTTTTCGACTGAGTTGGAGAATTATTTCATCAGATTTTGTAGATACTATAGCGTGTTGATGTAGAAGTGTTCCACATCATTTACTATAGGTTTCAGCGTATATTGCTCGCATGTCTTGACAACTTATTACCGTTAGTTTTTTGGCTGGTTACATGCTAGTTTTTTCTCGTTCGTCATGAATTTTAATGTATGTTTTGAGTATGGTACAGAATTGATCTTCTTGCTTTATTATAACTCGTGCGTTTCAGTATATTTCATTCATTTTTGTATGTTCTCTGTACTGTTTCCATCTTCGATGCAATGTCAGACATGATGGAGCTCACGCGCCAGTAGATCATCTCCGCCGCCTTGCGCCTGGTGTTCCTCGCTGGACTCTCTTACTTCACCATGTAGAAGGTTGTCTCCATACTCGACCCCACCTCTCGACAGAAGAAGCAGGCTGCTCAAAAGACGGGGGAGTTGCTGCTGCAGCTGGGCGTGGCCCCCGACAAAGATCTGACAGAATATGAGCACATCATTGCCAGCCAGCTGGTGCTGGGGGAGAGTCTAGGCACGCGTTGGCAAGACGTGGCGGGACTGCAGGGTGTGATCCGTGAGCTGCGTAAGATTGTCATTCTCCCCATACAGCAGAGCAGACACCACACTAGCAGCCTCATCAAGCCACCTAAAGGCGTCCTGCTCCACGGCCCCCCGGCTGCGGCAAGACGCTGCTAGCCCGAGCCGTGGCTCGAGAGGCAGGCTGCCGCTTCATCAACCTCGACGTGTCTGCCCTCACCGATATGTGGTACGGCGAGTCGCAAAAGCTCGCCTCTGCCGTCTTCTCACTCGCCACCACGATACAGCTCTGCATAATCTTTATTGTGTTACGAGCTTAATATAAAGGTTGCTATAATACGTTAAAGGTTGAGCGAGGTTGTAATGAAGACGAGCTGTTTTTAAGGTATTATTTTAAATAAGGCCACAATAACAAGTGATCGGGAAACTTCACAGAGCATGAATAAGGATTGTGATACTATAATAAGAGCAGCTACAAGTCAAGGTGTATGATTGATATTGTGTCGCTGTTATGATATCTGAATAGGTTTAGATTGCACGAACGCGGAGGCTAATAATTGCAAGCGATTAAAATAGACAAAAAGAGACGGTGCGTAGTGAATGAGAAGTTTACCATGCAGTGCCCAACTCTACACTGTCCGTCTATCAAGAGGTGCCCTGATTCTCCGACTCGCTGCCACAAAGCGATAGCCGCTACAGTAAAACGTGTTGAAGGGAACTGTCCAATCAGGGAGTAGCTCCACCGTACGTCACCCTCTGAGGGGCGTATCCCCACGGTTCTATATCTCTTATTGGCACACCAGCAAATCCCAGACTCCTCCTCCATTTTGGTAATACATACAGGGCTATGAAGGCAATAGAGAATAAATACATAGCCAGCTGCTGCTACCCCTATATCGATCACCAGAACTGGCGCGTGGCTTCACTTGATTTACTGAGTCATTGCATGTATTTTGTATTTATGAATGTTTTGTGAGTCGAATTGTTCATTCATGCCTCCACTCTCCTTAATCATTCGTTTCACACACCTGTCTCGCATCAGTCTAGCCTGCGCAACACTCGTAAGTAGTTAGATGTGGTGCAAACGACGGATTTTGTCCGGTCTACGGGAATTTGCACATAACATTTCACATTTCACCGGGGTAGGACGCGATGCATGCACCTTGACTCACCGAGCGTACGGGGGTGCGCGCAGAAACGGGGGAGGGCGGGGGGCGTAGGATACCGGAACTGGTTTTCCGCGGCCAGCTAACGGACGGGGGAGACCGGAAGGGGAGGGGGACGGAAGGGGAACGGAAGGAGCAACGGCGGGATGGAAGCAAGCTTGCGCCCTTGATTGGCAAGGTTAATGTTATGAACACTTTAATTTGTACTGTATTTTGATATTCATTGTATTTATATATATGTTTTTTCTTCTTTAGATGGTTGTAG
>SDVV010023164.1:0-12804 GCA_016164225.1 Gammarus roeselii | reverse complement strand
TTTGACGAAGAGAGCTGACGAAGTGCAGCTACGGCTGCACTCAATGGCAGCCGTAGCTGACTTTTCGTCGTCGTTCCAGTGAGTCTAGAAACCCGCTTCGTCAAAAAATCCGTATAGTTGAAGGGCGTGCATCCTCCATATAATTCCTGCAGCGTTTCTCCGAACTATTACCGTCATTTTTTTTTAGGGAATAGCCATTGTATTTGTTCAATGTAGCGGCGCTAAACGCGGACTGAGCCTGTACACAGAACACCGTACATCATTTCTTCACTGTACATCTCACCTCCCTTGTCTAATATTCTCCACAGTAGGGCTGAGACACTTAAAACATTTTTCGTCTCACAGCAACTCTCCATCCATGCAGACATTGATTCCGCTCTCATCATGAGCCTTCCTGTATCGCATTACTTTACTGGTACCCACATTACCTTGCAGCTTATACTCCTCACGAACCATTCCAAGCTTCGAAGCAACACACAGGCTACATAGCTTCTTCGAATCTGCCACCAGTGCAACATCAACGCAAACAGCCACAAGCTCTACAGCTAACGACATCAATTTGCTATCAATTCAATACACTGCCAGTCAGCATTCATCATCGTCACATTCAATGATTATAAATAGCTAGCCCGGACTAAAGTTGAGGAATGCTTGTGACAAGTCGGAAAACGTCAATGGATCATATGGAAGATGGCCGCCACTTCTGATTTTCGACGAAGTGCGTTCCGATGCTCTCCGGTATGCCAGTGAAAAGTCTGCTATTGGTAGCAGTTCTGTGCCAAAACGAGGCTGTGAAGTGGGAGTAGACCGACGGATTTTCTTCGTTAGGTCTCTATTAATGTATATTTTCTTCCAGTTGATTAGGTACATTTAAAGTGCTCATTCCGAAAACTCTACTTCTTTTAACTTAAGAGCGATTAAGATAGGTTTGAAAAGTGTCCGTTTAAATTGCACCGATAATTTTTTTTCACATTTTATTTTGAGCTTGATGAGAAGTGAGTCTTGATATTGATTTAATGTTCACATATTACTTGTTGCGATAGAATTTTGCAATATAGAAGTAAAATGCAATCCAGTTTTGTGCAGTGAATCGTGGCTGTAAACATATAATTACAAATGTATCTGAACGTCTAGCCGCTCTGGAACTACGTTGAGCTGCAGTTTGTTGATATCTAGTTCCATATAATGTCATTCGGATAAAACAACTCAAGTGTAACGTAAAGTATTAAACGTTATTAATATAAACGGGTGGTATCGAAACATAACGTTTATTGCAGTATCAGAAAGGGTTTCAGTTGTAAGCCTGGACCCCGTTATGAAATACCATCTGTACCTAGACCGATGATTCAGATCTGATATCTCGTCTAACATCCCTGCATGGATACAATTTACTCCGGCATGACTACAGTATACGGGTACAGGCTTTTCTTAGTTCAGGATTCCCATCGGCAATTCGTGCACTTAATTCAGAATTGATGTGACGATTTTGGTTTTGCGATAACACTTTATGCGGACGTGTAGTCGTCAATAACCTTTAACTTATAGTAAGAATCGTGAGAAAAGTCATCTCCATGACCTCCATGACCACTCTAACCATTCAGACATTGATCAGGCAAGCCATTGCCAGACGATAGAAATAAATGATTTAATAAATTTCTTTCAGACAAAATTTACGTTTATGGTATTTCAAAATAATGACTGTAACTTTAATTTCCAGGTAATATAATTTTATGGTATGAGAAGGAAATTATTAAACCTCCTGATAACACAATCCCTGTATTGTGTGGATTTCTCGTTTGATTCGGTAAACTCATTCCCGTTAATTTGACACACCATCATCGTGACTATTCCAAATAAGGCACAATAAAGAGCCAGTGTATCTCTGAGGCCCCGAAGACTATTCGATACTTCACAAAATCACCCAATATGAGGATGATCACCCAATATGAGGATGATCACCAAATTTGAGGCTGATTCTGTGCACCAAAGTAATGGCAAAACTGATTCCGTCAGGAAGGATTGAAAAAACGGTCAGGTAAGGACCAAAATTAATAGGATCTCTATATTCACCCTTGAGTTGTATTGTTGGCTAATTAAGTCATCAACACACAATGAGAGTAGGTGTTGCAAAGGGTGCTACAATTACGAACTTTCTGTAAGGAACTTCGCTCCTCTTCCCGCAGCGGAGCGCGGAATTAATGCCGGAGTATCGAAACTATGATTGCAGTTGCTGTATTCAAACACCACTGAATCAGAATAACTCGTTTAGCTGGTAAGGAGGACAACGGAAAATAGTGCAATGTACTCTTATCACAAATGTAGGCTCTGAAAGTGATTATAAGCATGATACAAAAGAGCTACAGTTGGCGCTACATCGCAAAGGAGACTTTGTTCAGTTTTATCAGTGGGCCTCAGTAGGCCGTCAGTTTGTTATAGCAACAAAGGTTCTGTCTGTGTGCCTGATAACAACTGACATGGTCAGTTTGCATATATGTGTACATGGATTACACCCTAAAAAGTATCTAATTACAAGTGATTTCAAATCCTGCGTAACTTCGCGAACACTCTGTGTCTCGACAGCTGGTAGATGCCGTAAAAAAAACAGTGACGGAACGAGGGAGGTTCAAAGATGGGGGGTGATAATGTTTTGGAGCCTCTCATGTTGTGAGGGTCAGGTGCATCTCTGCAATCAAGTCTTACACCCGCTTACGTATTGTAATCCTACTGAGAAATGTTCTATTTTGCTGATGCTTGCCGTCGTGTGAGCAGTAGAGTGGAAGATTCATTGATAGAATTTCTAACGTCACATAGAAGATTGTTTATTATTTTAGGACCTGAGACTGAAAATGGCTTTGATTCAGTCTGTGTTCTTCTGTACTCGGTGTCAATATCATATCCGTTCCGCGTGGACGATTGTGGGCTGCTTTACGATTTGAGAATAAAATACCGTTAGAACATGACAGTTTGTTCTAAATGTTGTATACACGCACAGTTTCATTAAGTTCTAGTCGTTCGTTTATGTTTAACCAGCCAAGTTTGTTATCAAGGGCGTCACTTGATCATCTTCGTAAAAGTTACGTTATGAGCTGCCTTTGCAGTGAAGTTCAGGCAGCGTTGGATGTCGTAGAGCAACGTTTTCTTTAATGTTCCCCGCACGGTCGGGCAGTTCGTAAAGTGGGTAAAGCTCACTGCATTAATTAGGAAAAGCCTCAATTTAAATGCCAGTTGCTTTATGGCATGATTGAGAAACATGAGCGTCCCATTCAGTCTGCATCAATGCTTGTCAACATCATGTTTGAAGGTTGTATTGGGATCAAACAGAACTCCCAGATTTTCGTCAATGTTACTAGAGGGATTTTTGAACCCAGTAAACAACGAAATGGCCGCCATACGTCCTATTAAATAACAAAACTTGCGATTGCAACTCTCGGTCGTTGAACTTTAATGACCTGTCGACTCTTGTGTCAACATTTTCTCTCATGTATCCGCAAATGTTAGATTTTGTGTGTGTGCCAGGATATGATTATAACAAATACTAGTCAGAACATAATTGTAAACAAACAAGTTCTCTCCGGTGCTCATTTATCTACAACTCGAATTTACGAATAGATGAACAAATAAACGTCATTGACTTATTCGATCGTTTTATGCACGAGGCTGAGAATGCCATCAGTAATTTTCTCGAAGTAGAAGATCCCGAATTGCAAATGGATTGAATATTCTTGGCTATTAAATAATTTCTGGAGACGAGCTTCATAGATATACAAAGTTTCTCCTAAACAATTTTACCTGTGTCTCTAACTATTGCATGTTTGGAAGATAATTTTCTTAGCGTCCAAATCAATATAAAAGATCATTTTGCTCCTATCGTGCTAGGACCTATGTGACAAAATTAACAAACGGAAAAAAAAGTCTATGAACCGAGTTACAATCAATATACAAATAATATCATGAGTGGTAAGGAAGGTGTTCTTTTTTTGTTAATAAATAACGGTCTGACTGTTGTCCCTATTACTGAACTCTCGTTCATCGGGTCTAAAATTTAAATTATTTTTGTAGGCATTTATTTTTTGAAAGATATTAAAACAATAGGGATGGTTTATCGTACCGATTCTGAAATATTGGTAGAAAATTTTCCTGTTGACTTGAAAGAAATTTTCAGTAACATTGAACCTTAATTAAAAACCTTCAGCAACTCTACACTATAATATTTCTACCATCGATTTTCATTGAATAGCTCGTGCAGCTATGATCGTCTCAAATGTAATATGCCTTTACCCAAGTTTTATTCAGATGCGGAATTTTCAGGAAATGTTTCCTACCGTAAATGCAGCTACCGCAATATTCACATTTTTTTGGGAGGCGCTGAGAACTCACGACTTTAATGCAGGAATATCCACTGCTAACTCATATTATGTTTTTACACGGTTCCATGGTGTACTAATTGTGCTGTTCGAGGTTCATTTCCTTCTTAAAAGAAAAAAGCTCAGTCACAAACAAGCTATGAATCCTTGAATGACTCTCGGGTTACATTTCTCAAGATCCAAGTGGCATCATCTCACTCGTACAGTTTATTACAAACATGCAATAGAAATAACACTTTCACTAAACTGGCTTTCATTGAACGTGAAAATTAGATTAAAATTCTGATTGAGATCTTTCAAAGAAATAACAAAGTTTTCTGAAAATCATTCGTCACTTTATTGGAAAAAATAACCTGAGTATTTCGGATTTTATTGTTATCGATGATGAGGTCATCACTGACCCACAAACAATTTCGCATTCCTTCAATAATTATTTCAACAGTATACCTGTCACCCTAATAGAGTCTATTACAACAGTTAATAATCGGCACGAAACAGAAGCGATTCCGCTTTTGTTCCCTTGCCGATTATTAACTGGTGTGGGTTATTTCTATTTTTTTTAAAACGTTATCGCAATAGAGTTGCCCGATAATTCTGACAACTTTTTTAAGTAAAGTGATTAGATCCTATTTTATTCTTGTTTTTTCAACTTCCCTCGTGAGTGATGTAGTTTTTTTCGGGCCATCATTAGTAATAACATCTCTTTTGAACATTGCTTAGAAAATGCCATACCCGAGAAGCCAATTTTTAACACTGCCGACCAGAACTAAATACGAGCAATTAAAAATATGCTTATAAATAGTATCGGCCCAGGCTGGGATGACAAACCAACCAATGCAATTAAGACAATATGTGAAACTATAGTAGTTCCCTAGACCCAAATCATAAATAAGTCCCTTCAGCAGGACTTTTTTTCAAGCCCAATATCACTCTTGTAAGTGATTACCAAAGTTTTCGAAAAATACGTCTTTTCTAAACAAAACACTCACTTTGTAGCTAATTACATGATTACCCAGAATCATTATTGCTGCAACATTTCGAAAATTCACAGGAGACGTTATTGATGGGTTCGATGGTGGAAACAATGTTGCAACTTTTATGGACCCCAGCAAGGCTATTGATTGTGTGAACCATGAAATTCTTGAACGAATATGCAGTATTGTGAAATACACTTTGCTGACAATAATCGGATGTATAGTTATCTTCTTTTTTGAAAACACCTGGTGAGTTAGAATAAACAATCGTCATCTGAATGTAGGAGTACCTCAAGGGCGGATCCTAGGACCTTTGTCCTTCCTAATATATGTAAAGACATTATAAACAATAGCGACAGGTTGACCTATTTTTTTCAGATAATAATACAGTTTATTCGACCAGAAGAAGTGCTAATGATACAATCGGACGCGAATATTAAATTGGTCCACATTTGGAATTGGTTGCCGTCTGTAAAGCTGACGCTAAATGTCAAAAATCGCTGGACACGATACTATTCATGAAGAAGATCCAAAACCAGCAGGTCGGATTGAAAGGTTAACCGGCTGTGTATGTAGGGAAAACAAAGTTTCTTGGAGTAGTATTAGACAAGTAACTTAACTGGGCAGATCACGAATTTTTTGTTGCCCTGAAATAATCCTAATCGTGTGGCATCTCTCATAAAATTCGAAATTGTCTAACAATATAAAAAGTTTTTGCACTACTCTTATTCATTTCTGTCTGACTTACTGTATAAACCTGTCTGCTTCTAAATATAAAATAAAATAAAGCCCTACCTTTCATGATCCAAAGCGTATCATTAGAACACTTTCACATGGTAGTTGACGTGACCACATATCGCCTCTCTTTTGTCAATGAAATTTCCTTTCACAGTTCACAAAGCTCTGAATCAATCGATTTGCATTGGCCACATTTTTTAAATGTGAATTACCCATACGTATAATTTTAGTACTAATACAATTTATAAATTCAACGTAACTTGTCCACACAATCAGAATTTGATTGCTGACAAGTATAATTATAGGTATAGATGAGTAAAGTAAAACTGAACCTGTTTGATCTTATAATTACAGAAGTTCTTGAACAGTAATTTACTTCTTCTTTATGCAATTTTCCACGTCAACTGTATGTCATTCAGCTGTCATTGAAGGACATTACCTTTCAAATTTTTCCCTGTTCGTATAATCACCTTTCCTGTTATCTCGTACATGTATGAACTTGTTAAAAACCATACCCATTTGAGGGGCTCATCGAAATGTTTTTTTTTACTGTACGTATATTAAACATGTCATGTTAACTATGCAATTAGTTTCAAAGATTGGTGGTTTCGTGTGTAGAACATAACCTGAGTAAATGTGATATACAACCTCTTATAAGACATTTTCTACTCTCATTTTCTTTATTAAATGTCAACTTGAACTGTAAATTATCATGATCAAATAAAATTCAGTGGACTTTACTTATTCACTCATTTAGAGAATAGATACTTACATGGATACTTGAGTCACAGCGTGGCTGCCACCTGACCCACAACTGTTGGGACATTCTCCACCAGAGCATTAGCAAGTAGAGAGTTGTACCCATTCACTCACTTATTCAACTGGTTCATTTATTTACCTTAATTGCAGTAACACCTGTTGGTTGCAAATATCCTCCCGTCGTAGCCTTAAGAGCCTGTCTGTTGTTACTCACTGAACCGGGGCTGGTGGTTGGCAAAGTGGCAGGAAGTCATCAACAACCGTTATTCATTCATATTATTATAGTACTGACTCATATTAAATTCAACTATCAACACTTTATATTATGACATCAGCTGCTATAACTATTCAATTTAATATTCAATCATTGTGCATTACCATTTTCTTTATCATGAAACATATTATTGTGACCCCAATACTGGTCACACCCAGGTAGAGGTAAATTTATTCAATACCCTTAATTATAAGTTGATGTTAAATATACCTAAGAAGCCAATGTTGTCGTCAGGACAGATCACACTGACGAAATTTTTGTACAAATCATCT
Organism: Gammarus roeselii; assembly: GCA_016164225.1. NCBI lineage: Eukaryota > Metazoa > Arthropoda > Malacostraca > Amphipoda > Gammaridae > Gammarus > Gammarus roeselii. The sequence continues at coordinate 5,423 of SDVV010023164.1, read as the reverse complement.
GTGTATTCTAATATTTTTGTCTTTGTCAACCTGTCCTTTGTACCTAAATCAAATTATGAGGGTGTTTATTCACACAATAATAGAAACAACAGAATGAATTAGAGATTGTAGTTTGATGATAATCACTCGCAAGTGGCCGAGTGGTTAGCGTGTCTGACTGCAGTGTAAGCCTCTGGTGCTACAAGTCGTGAGTTCGAGCCTCTGCAAAGACATGGCGGTCTCGTGGTGGGGAGATTGGGTGCCTCCCTCCTCTGTGTCAGCCTAACTTAGCCACCCTCCTAATTAGGGGAAACAGCTATGGGTCTATACATACATACATATCTACTCGCAAACATTTAAAACTATAATGAATCGACGAGAGAAATTACTCGATATGATACAAAATGAACTCGAGAACGAAGAATTCTGTTATGTTATTTATACAGATTTTATTTAAAAAATTGTTTCTCAGTTCATTACAGGGCATATGCCACATAGTGAAAATTTTATACTATGACACTTTAATTCGTCACCTGCAAGCACTTGGTCAGATTAAGTTTATTGTTTCATTTAGTATGAACTACCGAGACCCAAATTTTGGCCGAGGCAAAAATTTTGTTTTAAGCCGATACTGGAACATAAAATAATATCTCAGGCCGATACAGCGAAATCTATTAGAATATGTAATCAGAATGTTTACCAACATTTCTGATCAGTTATAAAGAAAGAAAGAAAAACGGGTACAAAGGGATACATGTAGGATGTACCCTGTTGTTAAAATCATAGAAAGTTATATATATTTGAACCGAATTTGCTAATAGGGAAAACAAAGATAGCCCTTCGCTCATACCGGTTCGGATGCCATATTCCAATGCTTGATCTGGGTTTCATTTTCGATTACAGAAACAAATAATTTACAGCCTCTTGTCACCCATTAATATTTTTATGCATTTTACATTCTACAGAAAACATCTCCCCTTTATTCTTCAATCAAGCTAAAAAAAAAGTTGAAGCCATACATTAGTGAGGCGTTAGTTTAATCAACAAAATTGAATTCACTTATGCATTGACACGGAATTATGAAGTAATTCAACATAAAATTCAAGGAATGTGGTCGCCGCTAAACAGGTCGAGTCAGTTTTCGATGAGTAGGTCCCAACTGGCGTATTTCATGCCTATCGAGCTGTTAGTCACCAGCAAATTTTATTTCTTTGATGCCATAAAAACGCGAAAGTTGCCATGTCATCGTAAAACAATCATTTTTAATATGATTTAACAAGCAAATGACAATATGGCGACTGTTTGACATCTTCTGAACGATTATTCAAACAATATAAATATTATGACTCGTTTAAGGGTATCAACGATTTAAATTCATTGGCGCCCACCAGCTCAACAAGCACATTAAATTGTTGCCTTCGTGCGGTCCAATATGCAAAAACAAAAACTGCACAGTTTATATATTTCTGCAAGCAATTACCAGCATTAGGTTGCATATTTCAAACATGCAACATAACGCCGTATTGTCATTAAACTCAAGTGATTGTTACCATTATGAGCAAGCTATTATCTCTAACGTATCATAAAAAACTCAGCTTAACAGAGAAGCACTTTATATTGCTTTTAATAAAGTGTAAAAATAATTGGTTCTCGACCGCGTCACACCGGAGTTTGCCGTTGTGACGCAGGAGCAAAGAGATCAAATATGTACAACACACATGTTCATAGTCTATACATCTTGTGTAGCGAAACTGAAAATCACTTTTCTCGTATCCAAGCCCACACTACCTGTCACCACTCCCCCATCAAACATCCAAATCTCTAATATTCATTCCACATCTCCGTGTTCCGTCGTTTAGTGCCGTGAGGATGACCCTTGTTTGATTGTCGCGACAGTGGAATTCGCAAAAAAAACTTCAGTACTAATCAGTGATCTATCAGACACGCTGTAATTAGTACATCTAACATTTGATATTGTCCATAGATATGTGCCGATATCCAGCGCAGCCGGTAGTAGAACCGGCATTATATTGCCCTACATCACAGAGCCAGGCTTATCCAACGTACTCTGTGGCAGAAAGATATGTAATGTCCGAAACACTTCACCATCAGGCGACGTTCCCTTGCACTTGAAAGAGGGGAACTTCAGTTTGTGGACAAGTAATTTCTACAGATTCAATGCTCTCCCCTTTGAGAGTGGGTGAGGGATGATTTTGAATTTGATTGACCCACGTGCATCAACGATCATAACTTCACCAGCGCATGCGCTTCAAATATATCAGCACTTAAACAAATTCAACAGAGGATGCCTCAACAACTTATTTGCCTTCTGATTGTATCTAGCATGATGCTTTTTTTTCGCCAACACTGCACCTATTAAACAGCAATTGTACAAGAGTCGCATCTTTTAGCAACCAATACTAAGCTAAACAAGCCAACCCACGCTCTTCCCTTCCACCTGGCACAGTTTCCTGGCGTCTTTAAGCTGGAAGCGGTCCGGGAAGAAGATGACCGCTCGCCTGCTTGTGGAGCACATCTCAGCCTGGCTACGAAGGACCCACTCCACTTCCCCGCTGATGTTCCAGTTTAAGTCCGACCAAGCCAGCGCTGACCCCTCACTCAGGAACTGGCAGCTGGCCAACTGCAGGGGACGACGGGATTCATGTTGTACAACAACTGCCTTCTATGATGCGACACAAGCACACGTTTATCACTGAAGACATACAAGGTATTTGCTGTATTGAGAAACAGTTTCACTCTTATTCGAAAGAATCAAATTTCGACATTTTTAACCCGATCGCAATGTTTGCGACAATTACTACTTCGGATCTCGCATCGTTTTTATTTACATGGACACACGAAGCAATCAGTTTACCAATTAATACGAATATTCGGGGATTTTCGTATTGTGGTCGTAAATTTCCTCATCAGTCCTCATCATTTGATACAATCATACATATTACAAATGTATTTCGGAAATTATAGAATAGTTCTCGGATTTATTGGTTGTTGTTGTTGTTGTTGTTGTTGTTGTTGTTGTTGTTGTTGTTGTTGTTGTTGCTCAGCCCTAGCTCCTCCTGCAGCAGAGGAATCACGGCCGGCGCACGGTCCGAAAGCTCAGATACCCTCTGTCATGTACAGAAGCTAAAGAAAATTCTTTTATGTTTAGTCTGTAACCGAAAAAATAAACTGGACTTTTCCGACGCGGAATTTAACTTCATGTGGAAACAATTGACGGTATTATACCTGGATAACCATTTTTTATGGATAATATCCATTAAATTTCAATTGACTTCAAATGTCGAGCTGAAAATGATCAGTGAAGATTTCTCTCTACATGTTCTGTACATGTTGGGAATGTTTCAATAGGTGCAGGCCCTTACGTTGTACCTACACCCCGGAGAAAAATTGATGCTGTCTCACAGGTGTGCCGACAGATCACGCACCGACGTGATACTGTGACTGAGCCTACCGGGTGCAATGGCTGGGCACTACGTCATGGCGTGCTCGACCCTATCGGACGAATCACGGCACCGCAATCTGAGATCGAAGGGACATTCCCCACTCTATGCTGTTATGACTGTAGGGCCGTGTGGTGTCCGCCCTTCAGCCGTGATATATGGACCCCGTCACCACTAGGTAACACCAACTCGCAGATCCTTCTGTGCGTGCTTAAGGAGAGGTTGTGTTGTAGGGTGCTTCAGGAAAATAAGGATAGGGCAACGGGGATTTACAGAGCATTTACCCCCTCTCACATCAAGAATTCTATCAGAAGGGAAAATGAAACTACATCGACGGTGTACCGAGTCTACATCAACGGTGTACAATACTAACAGGGAAATAATAATAATGAAGAGCTAACAAGCCCTGCCTACACGCCTCATCTCGTCCAAACAACCTCAAAATCCAGCCCTCCTTCCCCAAATCCTCGACTTCCTGTTTACCCCTAAGACCGACCCTACGGCCAACCCAACATACCACCACACACTAATCCCTCTCCCACCAACCAGACAAACCGCGTGACTGTCCTACAGCACACACAACGCGGTGTTTCCAGCCAAGCGAGCTTCTGTATATCTCGCCCTGCCCTGCCCATGTGAGCTGTGACCGCAGCCGTCCTGCCTTGCTAACGATACTCGCCTGCCCACCACCCCCTTCGTCCCCGCCTCGCCTCTCAGCTGACTTAACACACCTATCACAGCTGATCTGGATACTCGCCGAAACATTGCCTATAGTGCCGATAAAGAGTGCGTATCATGAGTGTTGTTAAATGTAACCCCCCCAAAGGAAAAAACTGTTCTTCAGTGTTGATATTGTAATGACCAGGAACTAATCCCACAGATGACTTACTCTGTCCGACTTACATCTGAAAAAAAAACTTATTTCTATACTGTGAAAACCAGTGTTATCTTTATTTCGGGTGTAGTACTAGTTTGTACTTTATCAATGTTATCGAGTGTATGGGTACATTGAGTGTGAACATTTAAATGCAACTGGTATTGCCACTGCATAAGTATAATTTGAAAACGTATTTCCGCACTGTTAGGATACCTCTGTTAGGCTGCAGCACTGTTAGGATGCCGCTCTAGTTCGTTTATCTTATATTTTAGCTGTACGTGTGTTACCTGTCTGTCTAAAACAGTATTCTAAGATGTTATTGCTCTGTGTAACAAAACTAAAAGTAACATGTGTCAGGTAGTATTATAGCATTGTATCGTGTAAGTGGTTCATGCTCATATTGAAGGTAGTTCATATTCATAAAAATTATTGTTGGTAGTGGCACTTTACATTCTACAGCTTAGAATTGTGCTTTGATTTCATAGTACTCTATTTACTAAAATTTAAGTACGTTTTCCGTCATCTTCTGATACCCCGCCAATCATGTATGGTACAAGGTTAATGCCCAAAATCATGCTATCGTTCCCACAACATTAAAAAACAAAAGGGAGCGACTACGTATTAATTCAGCTTTGCATTCAACTCAAACAGGCAAAATGAAGTAACTCTGAGCTTATGTGCATCCGACGATAACGCACATTCAACTCACTAGCATCTGTACTAATTCCATTTTAATTCCGTTCTCGAATCGTCGATATAATCGTCACAACCCGCATGTAATTATTTCCGTTTTAATTCCGTTCTAAAGTCTATCCGACGATAACGCGCATTCAACTCACTCGCTTATGTATTAAATCTGTTTTAATCCCATTTTCGAATCGTTGATAAAATCGTCTCAGCCCGCATGTATAATTCAGTTTAAATTCCGTTTTCGAATTGTCGATATAATCGTCACGACCCGCATCTAATTATAGTTCGTACATTCATGTCTGCTGCCTACAAGAAACCAAGAAAATAGAACTCAAGAAAACGGTTCATTTTCCCACCGGTAAATTCTTTACCAGTCTAGGATGGTTAAGGCTAAGATAGAATGTGGCATTTGCCGC
>SDVV010023163.1:0-12805 GCA_016164225.1 Gammarus roeselii | reverse complement strand
CCTTAAATCGAACACTGAAAAAGAAGAGAAGCAATGACTAACTTGATTCAGCACTGTTTGCTGGTTTGACATTCGGCGCCAGAAGGACGATGACTCCAGCGCGTAGACAGCCTCGTCACTCTAATCTAATCTAATAGTTCTGGTGCAATACCGTTTAGTTGAGTGAATATCGATTGCAAAAGCTTAAGGGGAACGGTCTCAGAACTGCACTATCAGGCTGTCGGGTGGCCCGAGGGACGATGGAAAGAAAATGAGCCCGCACAGAAAAGCTGATGTAATTATATCCTCTACCACATTCTGGTAAAGGTCGGTGCTCCAACAGGCGTGTGCCTAAGCGGACATGACGGCGGTGATCACGTTCACGATAACGATATAATAATTCTTAAACTATCGTCTTATGGTTGTCGGGACAGCCATATGATTGTCGGGACAACCATATGGTTGTCGAGCCAATCATATGGTTGTCCCGACAACAACTGTTTGTCGAGACGTTAACGCCGTACTCGAAAAAAATCACAGCTCTTTCCAGATTTATTTTACAAGTAATACCTTTCGAATGCAGGCAAACTCATTTACGCACCCCGACAATTTTTTCCTGGTATATGTCATGAGGGTTGACAAAAAGACCATTAGCGTTGATTTACAAAAAGACAGAATGCTATTTGTCGGCAATTTGAACGTCATAAATTACAACGTATTCATGAATCAAAATGCAAATATATTTCCCAGCTTATCATGAATCAATATATAATATTATCCAGAATATTACGTCCACTTCATTCGCGCGTCATCACATCAACATTTCACATCCGAGCAAGCGTGCTTGGTGTCAAGAAGCAAATAGACATCCACAGCAGGCATGAACTAGTAAATATCAATGAATACTGTTCTAAATATTTATTTTGCTATGGATAAAGTAAAAGGATTTTGGATCCTCCTAGGGTCGCTGCTCTAATGGTAGCGATGTAGCCGAGTGGAAGATTGGGAAACTTTCAGAATCGTTGCGACAGTTATTATCGTATTAGCATTATAATTCTTGAAATCCGAATATACACATCGAATGAACAACAAAATCTAGCCCATGTGAGCAATCCACGTTACATTGGTTACCATAATCGTGAATTGATATTCAATTCAAAGGAAGATTGTTAAAACAATAATAACTTCTAAATTATTTATTTTCTGTTGTTAAGATCGCAATTTGCAGCTGATATTAATATTCGTCATGAGCAGGTTCATCTCGCATTAAATGCAGTAGCGCCATCTCCCAGCGACTGCCGCGGCTCTATCTCGTATCGACTGCAACGGCTCCATCTCGCAGCAACTGCCGCGGCTCCATCTCGCATCAACTGCAGCAGTCATTTGTCTCATTGACTGCAGCAGCTCCATTTCGCACCGACCAAGTGGCCGAGCTCCTGACTAAATGAGATTGCGATGCACTTAACCAGGCTCAAGCATTGAAAAGATGTTCAATTGATCTATCTAATCAAGGCTTCTCTTCATGAGAGTAAATAGAGTGGATATTGGACTGGACATTTTCAGGAGAAGATTGCTCATTGGTTCAATTTAATATTCCACTAGATTAAAGTGGACGGTTTTGGAAAAATTATTGCTGAGTTAGAGATAATTAGTTAGTTTATTGTTCTCTCGAAATACTCATTAAGTAACTTACCTACTGAAGGAAGTTAACAAACTTTTCAACAACTTAAACGCTGTATAAAATCTACATTATACGACTTTTGGAAATTTGAATTATTGCATTACATAGAAGAAGAACGGACTTTGAAATGAGACCCAATCTTATAAGCGACAGTAAGAACGCTTAGGATAAAGCTTAAAACTGCCCGTCGAACTTTCTCTCTCACATTTCTGTTGCGGCGTTGCTCAGCAGTTTCTTCATAAATTCAAATGTCATGGGCACGCGTTCGTGGACAATGGATCACGTCTCCGCACGAAACCAGAAGTCGAGCGGACAGAGGTCGGGGGCCAATATCGGGCCAAGGCTGGGTCGTTCGGCGGCTGATTACTCGCTCGGAAAATTTATCCAATAAAAATGCGTGACTCACGTGGGAGCAGCGAGGAAGAGCGTATCAGTTACTTCCGAGAAGGGTGGTGCTCCTGCTCACGCTTGTGCGAGTGCTTCAAATTTTTATGAGTAATCAACCGTCAAACGGGCCAGCCTTGGCCTTCTTTTCTGCTTATGGGAAAAGATGAAATTCGATTCCCACGAACGCAAATAAACCATTGAACATCTGAAGAAACTGCAAAGTCGCGACAGACATGAGCAAGAGAATAATCGAATTATTTTATTTTATGCATCAGAACATGATGAAAAGACTTCTTTTCAGTCTAGTCTAGTAACTCAAAATTCAAAATGTCGTTGACTTATATTTTACAGATCGTACGACTGTTAAAATCTTTATCAGTCGCTTGTAGGTACCATGTTCATAATCCATTAAAAGTTTTCCTAGTTATAAAATATCAATTCCGCATTTGTTTTCACACTCAGTCGAAAAGGTTAGGGGAGGTGCTTTAGTTTTATATTTCTCTCATCACTGGAAGCACAGATAATTTAAACTGGCAACAGTTCATCTGTGGTGTGATTTCATATTTTTGGTCAACTGAACAATTTTAGCCATCGCTCCAGTACCTCTTCTCTTTGCTTTTATTCCTTATTTATACATTAGTCGGCCTAATGCACACATCGATCAAATTTAAACATATACATAATGTTGTCATGAAGTCCATATTGTCTTGACATCGTGTCTCGTGCCAGAGACAATGCCATTCCTGTCACTATCATTGCATTTCTTGTCACTATCAGTGTCATAAACAGCAGCGACGAGTGCACTGATTGACAGGGAGACTGAGGAAGACCTCAGTGGTGAGGGAACCTCCAGTACTAGCACACCTAGGACAAGGCGAGGATCTGAGACAGCGAGAAAAGGCATGTGCTGCAGGAAGCGTCACAATATGAAGGTTTTACGCAGTACGCAATGCAAAAACATAAAGGTTAAAGGCAACACGAAATGGCAGTCGTTGGAGGCAACGAGAGAAAACGGTGGTTTGAGGCATTGCTAAATAAATGACGATGTGTGACAACCTGAATGGACGGTGATTTGAGGTGAAGCAAAAGGCGGTGGTTAGGGTAAATGTGTAAAGCATGATTGGAATAACCTAAAAAGATTGGGTGGAAGGATGGCAGAGACTGAGGTTCAGCATAGCGCAGTCTTTGGAATTTTATCCGTTCAGTGTTAATAAGACCTTTGTCAAATAGTGTCAGGAATATAACTGTCCCTGTGTTTCATCCCAGTTGGTGTATAGGCTTCAATAAACGGGATACATTGATTCTTGGCGCAATATAGATTAAGTCAATAGGTTAGCCCTTGAGGACTAGGCTGGCCCAGATGCTCGAAAGAGCTGAAATAGGTCCTTTATTTCTGTAACTGTAAAATTAAATTACAAGCAAACTGTACAATCCTATTGTATTAAACTGTTTCAACTGTTTAAACTGTTTCGCGTCATTTATAAATCTCATTGACTGCTTTGATTGAGAGTATATAATATATTTAATTGTGCACCATTATATGCAATGATAACCGTTTCTGGTGACTGCCTAAATAACTGAAAGTAAAAAAACATTGACCAAAGTTGCTATTACAATTCAGTTAAATATTTTCTTGTTTTGTCTTTCACTAATGTTGGAAATATGGATGCCTCCATCTCTTCTGTTCTGAATACATAACATGTTTCACTGTAACACAGCATTCCTTAACTTAAATAAGTAGAATGTTCAAATGAAATTATTTTGAAATAGTTCTTCGGCGCCTTCAGGTATTATTTTCCGCAATCATGAAATTGCTTATTCCGGTTCCAAAAAAAATCCCTCCCTATGGTTTTTGAAATGTTTCCGACAGCCCAGGGCACTCTGTTCTACAAGGCAGAGCAACTCAGGGCTTTGTTAGGGTGAAAAAACACGCGTTACCTCCCATAAACTTTATATTCGAAACTGGCGATGGCTTGCGTTCCTTACAAATCGTTGAACACCTCCTGGTTTATGGAAGAGGCAAGATATCTACTATCTGATATGCAAGACATTATACGATATATTTTGCCCAAAATTAAAAAAAAATTGGAATCATCTACACGTGGAACTCATCTAAACCAATCATGGACTCGTACATTAGCATGGACGAACTCAAAAAATAGGTGATGGAATTAAAAAAAAAAAGAATTACAGAAACGTAATTAATTTCGAAATTGGTGTTCAATTTTATGAGTTGGGTAGTTTAGCTCACCGAAAACGCGACCATTGCACGATGTCGTGTTGTACTAATAAATAGTTACTCATAAATGGTTACTTGGTAAAATTACGTTCAAGAGACTTGTCATATTTGTGCATTTACAGTACATGTTAAAATGGGAGGGCAAGGTATAAAACGTGGCCAGACTTGCTCTACCAACTTGTATCGCTTCCATGCAACCGTAAGCTGTATTGTGGAGGCCGGTCTTTCCAACGTAAACGGTCTGGGCGACGCTGTTGACCTCCGGGAGCTGTCGTGGCGTGAGGGCCCGGGATCATTTGCGACGGATAGTCAGTTTAGAACTAGGTCGAGAGGCGGGATTTACCCTCGCCGAGATAGCCTTTGATACTTTTTTGACAAGATCTGACTAGGTTGGGGTGGTACGACTCGACGCGGCATCTATGTCACAGACTAATCATTGTTTTTTCGCGGGGCCTGCACCTTCTGTCGGAACACGCCTTAACCCAGACTCTTTTCGTGTTCCGTTTGTTCTTTGGCTGGTAGTGGTTATTTGTGAACCATATTATTTCGTCTCGAATACTGACCCACGAATCAAATTCGCACAGAATACAGCGCATGCTGCTTCCCAACCCATGCTTTTACATGCACAACATTCATGTCCCTCAACCCATGTTACTAAACATCACTTGCTACCTCCAACACAGTCATGCTGCACCGCAAACTAATATTTTTCAGCAATAAATTTACCTTACCAACACAGTTACCTCCCCTGATCCCTAAAAATACCCCTCCCCTCCTGATTCCCAAGAGTTGCTCCCTTCGGTTACCATAAATTATCACTCCTGACCGTCGCTGGGAGATGAAGAGGCTGCCAAATCGACAATGAACGATGCTGCAAGGCACAGGGTGGTGCACTGAAGATTGTCGAGCAATTGGGATGGGACGCCCTGATCATCGGTTGAAGCATGCAGACTAAATATTTACATATACCGCACGTCGGCAATGAATAAGTCTTGGATAACATAGTTTAACTTATTATTTATATAATAATTGATTTGTTTATATAATTATTATTTGAATTGGAATTAAGGCGTTGAATTTGAACACCGGACCGCTTGCAAGAATTATTAAATACCTTTCGAGGCTTGAGGAAAGTACGGATGAAACTGGCTTGAAGTTCCCGATCCCTCCATTATAAAGCAACTCAACTCGCTGTACACTGTTACATACGCAGTAGGAACCCCACATGAGGGTATAAATCTTTGCCTTTTCTGAACCTGCGGTCGGCGGGGCTAATACCCCATGATTGCTGAACAATAATCCGCTGGGACTTGTTGGCTCTGAGTCTTAACCTATTCAATAGGCGTAACATTGCATCCTAACCGATTATCCTGCACTTAGCTTTCTTGTTACCATATGAAACTAAATCACGTCGTATTTAATCGATTTTTCTAGTTTAGCTAGATGTAGAACGTAGAGAAATTTGTTTCACGAGTGAATGTGGTATGCAATGTTATAATGGATATTTTAGGCTGGCACTATCCATATTAAAGTCTGTGTTATCATTCTATATTCATTATTACGGTATCAGTTGTCCTAACTTATTTTTTATTTTTTCTTGAAATCAATACTTCAATGAAACATTTTCTTCGTTATAGACAAATTTAACATTAAAAATAGAGCGTGTCCTCCAACAATATTCATTGATTGGTAGAATGTAAATGTCAATTTTTGTAATTCCTCTACTTAAAAAGTAATAATAGGTGTCATTATGTAATACATGTTGTGTTCTGAACAGATCACATAGACGAAGACTTGCCACGAATTATCGGTGTATTATGATATCTTGATAATTTTTCAGCCTGTCGTTATACCTGATTAAATGTTTGATCCTTATTCCATAATAGTCCGTCTAATCCAAAAATCCAGTAAAAGTCGTGTATTTTAAACATAAGGGCACGAAAAAATTAATCTTCCGTAACCACCAATCCAGATCTCCACTCAATTTTGTAAAATATAACAGGAAATCGCATTCGTTCTCTTAGTTATCTAATCATCATTAATTATGTGAAAGAAAATGGAACATTCTTATTTACAGTTCTTAGTTTGAATGACTTAACAATTGTATACATGTTTCTTTATTGCAAATAATCAGAGCGGAGAGATAATTATCATAAAAAAGTATTTATGAACTTTGCTACAGGCCTGTCTACCAGTCTTGAATTAAATTTGGTAAAGTTGGGTGGTTTCCTGCGATAGAAGTTACGCGATGCCAAGATGCTGGAAGAGTGCTTATCAAATTTAGCCGATCGAAGTTGAAACTCAGAAGTTGTTGTCAGTCCTTATACACCAAAACGCGGCAAATTTGTGATCGTAGGCAACATGAAGAATACTTTCGAATAATGATTGGAATTAATTTTTTGAGGCACTGAGTGTATGTTAAAGAGTGTGTATTTTGTAACTGCTTTTACTCGAAGAATAATTGAGTTATTTTAGTAAGCTACAGGGCATTTTGCCATCAGCTCTGTGAGCAATTTTTTCAGCCTGGAAAAAATCGGATATCATGTCGCCAAGCAGTTTTTACCTGATAACAAATAACATGGATCATTCACGAATAAGGGAAGATTTCCTCTTCAACATCACTAAACGAAAATTCGTGCACGGATTTAATATCAGAGGAAGAGATAAATGTAAATATCAGCCTCATATTTACAATGCCGTCGTAAAAATTTCAAGAAAAGATTAATTTTCAAAGGTGCAGCTCCAATGACACGATACTTCCAGAACAGCAGCAAGAGGATTCTAATCGTGGAATACATCATCAGGACTTGTATAGGTTTTGGCAACCCGCCACAGCTGTATTTACTCCATCCCGCTAATTGAGGAGTACTTCATTATCAGGGATATATTGTTCATGATAGGCCCAGATCCGATATATTATTCTTGACTTAATCAGTCAAGGTTGGATGTAATGAGAACCATACAAACTTTTTCAATATTGCTAAAGTGTTCAGGCGCATGCGATGTCTCTACTACATTTCCTTGCTTTTTAAAGTTCATGTATAGTAGTAATCCTGCAATTTGTTCATGACCGCCAGCCGACAAAGATTAGGGTCGTTATTGGGCGACAGCGTGTAACGGGAGGCAAGATTCTCTATAATATAAGACTAGATCAATACTTGATGGAGACGAAGAGAACAGAGGGGCTGCATTATTGAGGGAGCGGAGTTGAGTGAGGGATGCTTGACTGCTGTTTTTTTAACCTTCATAAAATAGGGCAAATCTCAAATAACAATTACACTTGATAGGAGGATAAATAGACCCCTCATTTAGGGATGAACTTGTCGCAAATAAAATCGTTTTAGATTGGAATTGTTGTACAGTAATTGTTTCCTATGACTCACGATTTTGGTGTAAGCTGATATATTAGGGTGACATGAAGAAATCATTGTTGATCTCTGGTGAAACAGTATTTTTAATTGTTCAGTTGTATTTTTGATGTTTATTATACATTTGAATGTATCATTTAGTATACATTTCAATGTATCATTTTCGTATTCTAATTTCTACACTAAAAACTATCTATAATTCAAATACGTCAGCCTTGAAGCTCTTAACTCAAACACATCCAAGTTTTATCGAAAAAGTTCATTCAGTAGTTAAAGTGTTCCTTTCAGAATCGTTAATTGATTTTTCTTTGTCAGAACAATTTTTTTTTGGCTGTCCTTCCATCCAGGCCAAAGCAAATTCAATTAGGATCCTAGTCCCGTTAGCTTTGCTAACTTATCACTCAGAGACTTTCTATATGATTTTCCCTCTATATTTTAGGATTTTTTGCCTGAATTAATATCTGAGAAAAAATGAGATTGTCTTATGAGATTGTCCCAATCGTCTTACTATTGCTTCTCGGATGTGTGTGAAAAAAAATATTAAAAAATTGTTCCCATTGAAACATGAATGTAAACAAATATTGATTTGTATGGTAATCAAGCAATTACGAACAAACAATTTTCGCCCATTTAACACCCATAATCAGTCCCCCACTACTAGAAACAATGCTATGTACAATGCCATCGTCTACCGCCTGACTCCTGTAAATTTACGATTCTGAATCTAAATGTCCTTCTCGGTTACAACGTCGTCCTCGCCGCTACTGAGTCAAAATGACCATCCGTCTCATCTTCCCCCAAAGTTCAGGTTCCAATCATACACTTTCCGCTTTATCTTCCCGGCCGGTTTTCCGTCTCAATTACCTCCCTCTTGTCGTCCGCAGCAGAATTACGCACCTCCCCGTCCTTCCAGCGACTGTAACGTCCCACACACAGGCCTCATATTCAGTTATCCAGGATCGAAGTAAAGAAGAATGTTTATTTTGGAATGGAAGACTTTGAGTGCCCCTGACTAAGCTGCAATGCAAATTTGTGAGGTTACTCTTCTCTACGTTGTGTAGTTCAGCAGAATCTTTATGAATGAACAAGTAATGCAAATCTGGCAAGCAGGTCTGAACACCGAACCTGGACTTATAATGTTAGTTTATTTGGGCTTCAGTTTATTTGAAGCTTTTACGATGCCTCAAGTGGAGCAGCCCATATCCAAAAAGTATCTTCAACAACTAATATACGTTAAATATATAACGGACTCAAAAGGATGTATAAATGTTCCTCAGGTATTTGAGAACCATTGACCATGTTTATAAGTTATACGTCAATGCAGCTACATGACTCGTGTGAAGAACGTCGCTTAGATGCGATGATGATTCAGCGGTATTTCACGAAAGGAATATTTATATTGTGTATTGTATATAAATCCAAGTAAAATGTACCTCGTGAATGACTAGTTGAGCAAGAGAATACAGGATTACATTTGATGAATAAAACATTCTCTTGAGAACTCCCTATGCTTTTTAACTGGATTTTATTGGAAACGTACATGTAGTGTTTGATGAATTTCCATTGAAGGTTAAATAATGATTGTTCAAATAACATCACAGTGGTTTGTTGATTGAGTATATGTTGAAACCTCCGTGCTTTTCAAAGAAGATTGGAAATCAAGGGCGTGATATTGCTGCTTGTATACTTTCTTATGTCCTGGTTGCTGGTGTAACGTCGATGTTCAGATCAGAAAATCAATTTATCACGGTAAATCAATGACCAACATTCCATTTTGTGAGATATTATGTAGCCAACTCATTTAAAGTGTTCTTTCAGGGCCAACTTCTATGTGTGCTTCTGACATTTGCGGAGCTCGCAGTCATCCAAAGTTGTTCGGCAACTTGTATCAAACTTTCATCTTATGAGTTTAGTAGACAATAACAGTATTTTCTGTTAAGCTGGGGACACGTAATTTAAATCATATGATAAGCCTCATAGGTTTTAAATATTGTTGTCCAACACATAACCGAAGAATTACTGATTTTTTTATTGAAATTCGATAAAGTTGCACTGTCGCAGGCCAAATCCTTAGATGGAGGCATCAATCAGTCCTTCTTCGATATAAAGTTCAACACCAGCTGTGTAATAAACATTTCGTGGACAAGGAAAACATGCTGAAACAAAAAATATATATTAATGAATACAGATAAGGGTGTCAATATAATAGAAATTTCTGAACATTATAGGTAACTGTTCTCAATAACTTCAAAATAATAACTTATAAGCAGCTTCTTCTTCATAAATACTATTGACACATGAGGGCGCAATACCTAAGAAGTAGTCTGGATGAGTTGAACAACCATCTGAATTAAAATAAGACTATTTTACAACCCTCGGATGTGTGCTGGTGCTTTGTTGCACTGGAAAAAAGTCTTCGTGTGTAGAATGGGAGTGTAAACGATTCTTAAATGGATAGGCGCCATTGTTTGACATATAATGGATCACGGACAATACGGATATAAGCTTCCAGTGCGAGAACTAATGGATCCTCGAAAAAAGACCGCGACTTGTTGATCTAGTCAAAACATACCATCTATGAAATTAGGCACTTGTTGCAGAATATTCAGACTTAACCTCGTACTCTGAAGAAGGTGTCTTCGCTGTTCTCATTTCCTCCCCTGCCGGTCGACTCTGCCCATTAAGACTGTTTATTTAGGGGAGGCGAGATCTGTGTATATAAAGTAAATGTAGAATACAAAATGATTATGTTCATGAACTAATACAACTTAATATTATCCAAACAGATTGTATTTGAATCGTGTGCCTAGTCTAGTCACTGTCTTACATATTGTATTATTTCTTCATCATAATAAATCCCATGAGCCAATACTTGGCTTGAAATGTGGAATTTACTCAAATGTATTGTAATTAAACAGCCTGTATTGAACAATATATGTAATTTTCCAGTGGCGAAAATTCACCAATGCGATTTTTCAGTTGCTGAAGAAAATAATTGAAGGAAGCAAGAACCTTCACCACAATGTTTTTTTTTCTTCTCGAAATTTCTGTTTTATTTTCAATACGTTTGTTTTCTCAACAGCCTGAGATATGATACGAGCCCTTGAGCCGAGGTTCCATTTGTTCGAGCGGCAAAAATTCACCGAGATATTACAGTCAAAATTTGTCACTCAAATTGAAAACCGAAGGAATTTTAACGCTGGTATAACTTATATACGGTTTCTGTAGAAAGAAAGTAACAGCAGGAATAGTTCAAGCATATATTTATTATTTGGAAGATCGATTTTATATAATTGAAAATAGGTATAAATCAGTTTATCAGAATTACTTTTTTCTCCTCGATCAGCATACTTAAATTACTTATAACCTCAAAAAACACACTCAAACACATGCCAAAATCAGCCCGTACTCGATTAAGTGTCAAGTCTGGGGAACTGGGGGGAGCTGAGAGATAAGAGATCAGTGTCAGCAGAAGGGTCCGACAGCTTTCACTGGATTAGGTCTGCAATGTCCTAGTTCCCAGGCCCATTTCCATGCACGTCCTTCCCGCTTCTTAACGAGACCACCAAGGACGACAAAACGCATCAGATTCGCCTCAGAGTTCATCCATTCACACCCATTCCCCACTCTATCCAATTCATTGCACACTTCCTATCATTTCCATCCATCCAACCTCACTTCGGTTTTGCTCTTGTCAAACCCCCATTCAACCTTTACTTATATCTTCCTCGTCGATCTCCCTTCATTTATCCTCTCCGTGTCTACGACCCACCCAATCTGTTCGAACAGGCTGGTTAGCCAACCCCATGTCCGAGTATTTCTCACTAAACACTCTTTTTTATATGACTCCTAATTTCTATGCATAGTTTGAAAAATTATACTTTGTCCGTCACTGCTCGTCTTCAACCACTGGAGACGATCCGTGATGGATCCATTTTGATCTTTCGTTGCGCTAATTCAAATAGAGCATCTGATGTTGAGTTTCACGTTTTGGACTAAAGAATAGAAAACCAATAGCTAAACGATGAAAATAAGTGGATAAATAATAATTAATAGCTCACGTTCACCTCCCTGACCACTCCCTCCATGTACAGACTGCACAGCCAGAAAGTTATAACTCAATCTTGTCGCAGTTCCACTTCCACAGGGAACCAAGAACTCACTTCATTTTCTACTCTGACACATGCTCTGCTACCCAAATACAAATTACGAAACGCTCTTAACAAATTCCCACCGCCTTCATACAAATGTAATACGCTCAACAACGCCTTCCTGTCGATCCTATCGCAGGTCTCTTCCAGATCAATGCAGGCACAGAACCAATTCAGAGCCTGCATAGCAAGGAGTTCGTCCTTGACGATTACACCCGTGCTGTCTATAATCCTCATGATCATCCCTATATCGTACAATGTACACATCACAAACCACAACTAAAATACTTCATGGGATTACGCAATAATTTTTATCCTTTTAACATTTATTCCGCTAAACTCTGCAGGAGAGCGCCACTCAATCGACACCGGGCTCGATACAAATCCCATATTTAGTAGACACAAGAACCATTCGAATGCCATTCTGCACCCCTCATGAGGCACTCGGCTGCAGCGCCATCCAAACAAGGGGTTTTCCCGTCTTCCATCACCTCCATCGCCTTCTGCGTCTCTTCTTTAGTAATGCTCTCATCATTTTTGGTTTTTTAAATCGGACAACCGCACACCAAAGCCCATCTCAGCACTGTCAGCCTCTTTGACATCCTCAATATTCAACAGCTTCTCATAATACTCAGCCCACCTTCCTCCAACTCTCTCCAACAGCTTTCGACGGTGTATTTCTTTCAACACCTATGCTTCCCGGCTTCCCTCTCTATGACCTCTTCACCTCGTACCAGAACATCTTGTTATGGTGAAAATGTCCACACAATGGCCTACACCACCGACCATCTGAGTCCATGAATGTTCTCTTTATCCTCTCTCTACGGTTGTCATAGGCCACCTCCGCCCTCATCTGCAACCACGTCTAAAAAGTTTACCCCTTGACACCTACAGTACTGGAAAAATTATTATGGATTTTTGAGATTTCCGGTATTTTTACATAAGAAGGTGAAATAAACACAATTTATGTAATGATAGATGATTTATTTCGTATTATTTA
>SDVV010023162.1:0-12805 GCA_016164225.1 Gammarus roeselii | reverse complement strand
CCACATGCTAGGTAGATACAAGTAGCCAGTAACTAACCGCATCCTAGGTAGATACGAGTAGCCAGTAACTAACCACATGCTAGGTAGATACAAGTAGCCAGTAACTAACCACATGCTAGGTAGATACAAGCAGCTAGTAACTAACCACATCCTAGGTAAATACAAGTAGCCAGTAACTAACCACATGCTAGGTAGATACAAGTAGCCAGTAACTAACCACATGCTAGATAGATACAAGTAGCCAGTAGCTAACCACATCCTAGGTAGATACAAGTAGCCAGTAACTAACCACATTAGGTAAATACAAGTAGCCAGTAACTACCACATCCTAGGTAGATACAAGTAGCCAGTAACTAACCACATCCTAGGTAGATACAAGTAGCCAGTAACTAAGTACATGCTAGGTAGATACGAGTAGCCAGTAACTAACCACATGCTAGGTAGATACAAGTAGCCAGTAACTAACCGCATCCTAGGTAGATACGAGTAGCCAGTAACTAACCACATGCTAGGTAGATACAAGTAGCCAGTAACTAACCACATGCTAGGTAGATACAAGTAGCTAGTAACTAACCACAACCTAGGTAAATACAAGTAGCCAGTAACTAACCACATGCTAGGTAGATACGAGTAGCCAGTAACTAACCACATGCTAGGTAGACACGCTAGAATGTATATTAGTTTAAGCATCGTTGTAGTTACATTGTGACGGTATCATCGACGCTATAGAAGGGGCATTGTCAACGCCATGCAACTCAAGTAAGTTATATAGTACAGGTGTGTTTACTCCAAGTGAGTCCAAATTATGGTTCAACCGGTTTGTAGGGTCATACGTGTATATCTGTGAGGCGCAATAATGTATGCGTATTAAGGGCGTGAAAAAAACCATATTATATTACGGATTGCAGAGCTTGAAAAAACAAACGATCCAGAGTAGACGTCCTAAAACGACTTCAGAGCATCGGCAATAGCTGTGGAGTGACACGTAACAGAGTTGCTGTGGCCGATAACAAAAGTCGCAGCAAGAACATCAGGATAAGGATAGTAAAAATGTTGATAGTGAGGTCAAAAATGTTTAGCAGTTGCGTGTTACTGTTGACAAAATCAACAAACACGTGCACAGTGCAGCTCCGTTAACGCTTCTGCGTTGGTGAGCCGCGCCACGCAACCTGTGGGGCCGGTTTCATCCTACTACTGCAAAATGGACTTCAGAATAGAACCGGAAAAACATTCAACATCTAGGATGATGTCCGCCTACACAGCTTCCTTATAAGACAGAAGTAAGTTTAGGAAGCTGAAAATTCAATAACAGGTGATATGATTTAAGGGACATAAACTGAAATGTATAGGACGTGAACAACCTCAACAGCATCAGCCAAGATCTGGTCACTCATCAACTAATCCATCAAACTTGCAGTCAAATAAGAATTTCCTCATTCTTGAACACCGTCAGCAACATCATCAGCAACATCATCAGCAACATCATCAGCAACATCATCAGCAACATCATCAGCAACATCATCAGCAACATCATCAGCAACATCGTCAGCAACATCGTCAGCAACATCGTCAGCAACATCGTCAGCAACATCGTCAGCAACATCGTCAGCAACATCATCAGCAACATCGTCAGCAACATCGTCAGCAACATCGTCAGCAACATCGTCAGCAACATCGTCATCAACAGCCCCAAAACAAGCAGCAAAAACAACAGAACGCTAACATGAACAAGAACACTCACATTCGCGACAGCGTCAACAAAACAATGGGCATCAAAACAAACATTGTAAGCAATCAACAACTTCAACATGAATCTCCTTTGCAACAATTCACAATTCAACAGCAGAACTTCAATGGTCCACAAGATCAGAAGATAGACCAAGAGCGAACGTCCGAGGTCGCTAGCCGAGAGGCGCACAGCATCAACTGATTCTTCAATGTTGAAATGTGGAGTGAGCAACTGGAAAGAATTTCGCAGTTTACTGAGGCCAACCCTCACTCTACGTACACAGAAGTAGTTTTAGGACTGGAGGATCGCAGAACGTACGTAATACGAATAGAGCCAGCTATAAAGGATCTCTGCGACCACTCAAAGCTCCCATTGCTAACAGATTCCTTCTTGTACCGATGGAGAGGATGGTCTCTCCCGAAAAAGAAATCAGATTGCTGTTCCTGCTCATCTTGAAGACAGAAGTTTGTGAACCTTTCTGAAATTCTCGATGGCGAGTTAAACAATTCTGTGACGCTCCCCAAATCTCACGTAAATGACACTGGAATGGGGAGTAATATACACTCTGCGGCCGATATTTCGACTTGAACTATTCTGAAAAATATCTCTCAGTTGAGAGAGAAAAAATGGTAGCCCGACAGGATCGTATTCATGATGAAATTAGACCAGATTCTTCAAAGCGCAGCGATACAGAGAAAATGACTGAATTATGTAGAGAGAAAGTAGCATCAAACTGGTTGACCATCCTTCCTATTGCTGGGGTCGATCACCCTCAAAATTGCTGGCAAAGGGTTTGCACTCATCAAGCAAGAATTCAGAGATGCAGTTCGGCTGAGGTTCGAACTCGACCTTGATAGACTTTCTGACTTGTTTTGGGTAAATCAAGCTATGAAGTGCAAGAAATGAGGTTTTCTTACTCTACGCCACAATGCGCTTTGTGTCTTAACCAAGGAAATGCTAAAAGAGTTGTGTCACAGGTTTTGTTGGCATCAATGCCCCTGAATTCTGGGTCAGTGGACAAAAAAATCATGGATGAAAAGATTTTTCATCCTTTCGCTCAGTCATACCGGCGCAAGAGTCTGCAATCAACTCCTCTTCAACACGAACCTGAAAAACGACGAGCGTATAAGGATCGAATAATTTAAGTGCAAATAGGAAGTTTCACCCAACTGATCTTTACCACCACATGAAAGATGTCATGTGGATCTGAATGCCCTGTGTTCTACCTCAGACATGCATTTGCTCGCCAAACACAGATCATTGCTAAAATGTACAGCGACTGTCTGCCTGCGGTACTGACTCAGCTTGTCATTGCTCAGGTCGTTGCTGGTTTGCCTTTGGGGGACGAGGCCGCCTTACAGAGGTGAATCACCAAGTGCAATACCAATCGATGTCACGGTTGAATTGATTTGGTTGATTGAATTCAACAATACATATGTGTATGACACATTGAATGAAATGCTTAATAACTATTCCCCAAGCATACAGATAGTATTATTGTTCGGTTGCAGGCCACAATGATTAGCGTGGAGAAGTGAATTAATTTTTCTTAATATTCTTCATGTATGGATAAATTTTAATAATTTAGGAAGGTTAAATATATGCGAGTTCCGTAACCTGGAACTGATGAACTAAATATACAAAATTACACTAGGCCCTCGGTCAGCCAATAAAAATTCAAGGAGGCTGAGGCGCCGACTTCGTCTTTTAAGGATGCGCTGAGTAATACTTCTAAGGAGGCGCTGAGTAATACTTTTAAGGCGGCGCTGAGTAATACTTTTAAGGAGGCGCTGGGTAATACTTTTAAGGAGGCGCTGGGTAATACTTTTAAGAAGGCGCTGGGTAATACTTTTAAGGAGGCGCTGGATAATACTTTTAAGGAGGCGCTGGATAATACTTTTAAGGAGGCGCTGGATAATACTTTTAAGGAGGCGCTAAGTAATACTTTTAAGGAGGCGATAAGTAATACTTTTAAGGAGGCGCTGAGCATGACATCAAGGATAGAATATAAACAGTTCCATGGTGTACTAATTGAGCTTTTGGTGGTCATTTGCTGATTATAACTACTAACAAAGGGCTCCGTCACAAACGAGACAAAAATTGGTTGATGGCACGGGTTTACTTGCCTCAAGAAAACAAAGAGAGTCTACCGGAGATTCCAAGATATCCTACCACACGTAGAGATGAACATAATCTTTACAAAATGCGATAATCAAATTGACGTTTATTGCTCGTGAGAATTATATTCGAAGTATTGTCAGTAATAATGTCATAACTGTTCCACAAACGATTTAAAATGCTTTCGATAGTTACTTCAATAGTCTACCTGATACCGAAGGTGAATCTATTATTAGCAGCCACATCCCCGTTAAATATTCTTTTAAGAATGAAATCCTTGAACAACCAATCTTAACCCTGCGACCGGACCGAAGTCAAGGCAATCGTGAAGGGCCTAAAAGATAGTAGCTGTACTGGCGGAGATGCCGTCCCAGTCAATGAGACTAAAAGAGTGTCTGTGATAATTGTAGCTCTCTTGACTCAACTAATTAACAAGTCTCTCCAACGAGGAATTTTTCCTGATGTAACCAACATTATTAAAATTAGTCCACTTCATAAAAAATTAAAGCAAAATTAAAAAAAAATCACCCAAAATTAGTTCTGCCTGTCATAAAAGCAGAATTTGAAAAGATTTTTAGGCCAGATTTTATACCAACTTTGTATCCAATAACTTACTAGCCACAATCAATATGGCTTCCGAGCTACAGGAATATCATCATGCTTTATCAAATTCACTGAAATGTTATTGATAGGCTCGACAGTTGGAAAGTCGCTGTTGCAACTTATCTGGACCTTTGCAAGCTTTCGATTGCGTGAGCCATGAAATTATGTAGTCAAAATTACAGAATTGTGTAGTCATTTCCAGAGACCTTTGTTGGATACAAAATTAAAATCGTGATAGAAAACACCTACTGAGTCGGAATTAACAATCATCATATGGCAGTACTCTAAATATAAGAGTGCCGCAGGGGTCGATCCTTTTACCTTCGCTCTTCCTTATCAATATTGATGACATTGTAAACACTAGCGATAGGTTATCCTTCGTCCATTTTGCAGATGGCACTACAGTTTATTCAACCTAAAAAAATCTCAATGATACTATCACTATAATGAATATTAAATTGGTTCACCTTTCACACTGTTTCAAATCAAATAAGTTCATGTTGAATGTCGACAAGATGCAGGTCATGATGTTTTCCAGGAGCAAGATGCTCATTTCTAACCCACTGGGCTAATTGATAGGTCAACAAAGTCTCTCGGTTTGATAGTAGACTAGAGACTTGATTGGGAAGATCACGTCTCTCTCGTTGCTGGAAAATGATTCCAATCGTGTGGCATCGTGTACAAAATTCCAGTTGCCATCCAACGATTCCAGCAAATCTTTTGTACTGCATCCTCCTTCTGACTGTATAAATGTTTATGCGTCTACATACAAGCAACAAGGAAAGCTCAGCACACGAAGGTAAAAGTCCCAAAAGCCTTGAGCCTTTTGATCGATGAATCATACCTCCTCGGGATTTCAGCCAATGAACACGCACTCTCCTGCGTGCTCACGACGAGGCATGACGCATCGATAAAAAACTTCAGGCTTTCGAGACTTTGAACATCATGTGCGGTGGCTTTGAGACCTACCTCTCTTAGTCAAAGCGTGTCATTAGAAGACTCACATGCTAGTAGTCGTGACCACACGTTGCCTCTCTTTTCTTGTCAAGGAATATACTCCCACTGCGTCACATCATTAACTATCCCGCAGTAGTGTTTGCTGGAAAAGAATTGAATCAATTTACTTACAATCCTAACGATTTCTTCATGAGAAATAACCCAATCAATAATGTTCGGAACGATACGGATTTGTGATCTCACCGTAACTCGTCAACCCAACCCAACTATTTGTAAAATACAGAGTTGCTAAAACTTGGAATTCGAATACTAAAGATATAAGGTCTAGATGTAGTATAGGTACCGTAGCGAGCATTATTCGCTTATGATTTAAAACCAAGTGAAATCTTCAATGTCCATTTCCCACTCTATATTTGAACTCATCGGAAATTTGATTAATATTACCCATTAGTAGGCTTTGTTCACACATGGTACCGTAAGAAATTGCTATATGAAGTTAAATTTCACGTGGGAAAAGTCGAATTTGTTTTTCGGTTACAGACTAACCATAAACGAATTTTTGCTCGCTACGGTTTCTTCAAACGTCATTACAAATGATTCATGTTGAAAATATACGTGTAGAAATTCTTGAATTGTTATTCACTGTCTCTTGGCTATTTAACATGTTGTTCTTCAATGGCATCTTAAGGATTTTGTAATTATTTTTTTTCCTGTTCATGCACTAACATTTCCTGTTGTCTTGTTCGTGAAGAAACTTGTTCAATTTTCAGACCCATCCATCATGACTCATTGTAACATGTCATGTTAACTATGCAGTTAGTTAACATGACGATGTCCGTCAATTGGTGAGAAGTAGAGGTAACTTATTCACTACTGTTAGTGGCAAATGTGCTTCTTAGAACAGCTCACGATGACATCTTTGTTTTCTGATGTTTCTATAATTTGTCAACCTACCGATATATCTGAATATATTGTAGGTCCTTAAAATCCTTAAGATTCAAAATTTGAATTATACCTCGTGAGTTTTCAGTTAAAGCTAAACCATTAATAAATTTCATTGCACTTATGTACTGCTTGCATGCAACTGCTCGCAACTGCAGGGGGGGGGGGATTACAGATCCAATGCTTGAATGAATACCTCATGTACTCCCACTGCCCTGCTTGTGCCGTAGTCGTGATACTGCAAGAATGTCTCACGCCCCTCTTCCATTGAATGCCAGGAGGTGGCACTGTGAACAAGATCAGCCTGAGATGGAAACATTTAAGCCTCAGTCAATGTTCAGTTCGTGTTGACATTATTCAGTGTGTCTTGACTACGGAATGCAGGTCCGCCGAGACCTCCTCACCAATTGGGGAAAAAATGTAAATTCTCGAGTTGCTTATTAAAATTGCACTAAACACTCTTTGTCATGCTACGAAGACAAAGTAACACAAAGAACTTATCTTGCTCTAGTTTCCAAAAACGCAATGGAAACGATGATATCAACGTCAATACAATCAATGGGGACAAATAATCGAAGCCTGTGACGCCGTTGTTGGAGCTGCACACTCGACTGAGTTAAAAGTCAGCTCGGGATTATTCCTTGACGAAGCGTTCTGAACGAAGCTAATTGACGAGGCGTTCTGAACGAAGGTCATTGACGAGGCGTTCTAAACAAAGGTCATTGACGAGGCGTTCTAAACAGAGGTAATTGACGAAGTGCTCTGAACAAAGGTAATTGATGGGGCGTTCTAAACAAAGGTAATTGATGGAGCTTTCTGAACAAAGGTAATTGACGAGGCGGGCTGAACAAAGGTACTTGATGGGGCGTTCTGAACAAAATGCAATTGATTTGGCGTTCTGAACAAAAGGCAATTGACGAGGAGTTCTGAGCAAATATAATTTATGCGGCGTTCTGAACAAATGTAATTGACGAGATGTTCTGAACAAAGGTAATTGACGGCGCATTCTGAACAAAGGTAATTGACGGGGCGTTCTGAACAAAAGGTAATTGATGGGGCGTTTTGAACAAAAGGTAATTGATGGGGTGTTTTGAACAAAAGGTAATTAACGAGGCGTTCTGAACAAAGTTAATTTATGCGGCGTTCTGGACAATATTATTTGACGAGGCGTTCTGAACAAAGGTAATTGACGAGGCGTTCTGAACAAAGGTAATTGATGGGGCGTTCTGAACAAAATGTAATTGATGGGGCGTTTTTAACAAAAGGTAATTGACGAGGTGTTCTGAGCAAAGATCTTGAATGAGGCGTTCAAAACAAAGGAAATTGACGAGGCGTTCTGAACAAAGATAATTGACGAGGCGTTCTGGACAAAGGTAATTGACGAGGCGTTCTGAACAGAGGTAATTGACGGGGCATCTGAACAGAGGTAATTGACGGGGCGTTCTGAACAGAGATAACTGACGGGGCGTTCTGAACAGAGGTAATTGACGGGGCGTTCTGTACAGAGGTAATAGGAGACGTTCCGTACAGAGGTAATTGACGGGGCGTTCTGAACAGAGGTAATTTGCAATTGAAACCAGTTCTACGCCGTCAAATTGTCACTTGAACAAACTCCACATCTCAATTGTCAATAGTTTAAATTTTACCCCTCTGTTTGTGAATAGAGCAAACTCTTCCTCTTAATTAGCTAGTTATAATGTTATTATTAGTTCTTAATACCCCATCGTAATCAGCTGGTTCGATTGAATTATTTCGTTGCAGGCAAATGCCATGTAAACTTCATTACATTATCATCTTGATCCTGCAAGGTGTAAATATAACCTACTTTTCATTGCAGATAAAGTCCATTTGCTTTTCCGACCATCAAAAGATGATTTCAGGACTCGCATGCTTCTGATCGTGCATGCTTCTGATCGTGCATGCTTCTGATCGTGCATGCTTCTGTTCGTGCATGCTTCTGATCGTGCATGCTTTTGATCATGCATGCTTCTGATCGTGCATGCTTCTGATCGTGCATGCTTCTGATCGTGCATGCTTCTGATCGTGCATGCTTCTGATCGTGCATGCTTCTGATCGTGCCAGGCTCTGCGTCGCAAGGTTTCCGTGGCCTGGAGTTATTTGTTGACTGAGGGGAAGTAAAACACGGCCAGGGACCCGCCTTAACGTTGTAGGATCCAGAGGGACTTACGGCCAGACATTAGCCAAACCACAGGGAAATGAAGAGGAAAAATAAAAATAAGAGGAGAAATGTGCGATAGTGGGCAAGCTCGTTCACTGACTCACAATACTACTAGCATTAGCACATCACTAAATATATTACAGCTTCACAAACTACTCGAACAATAATAGGCAATGCAAACCCTTCAAGCTTTCTTTCTGAGAAATTATTCTGCACACGAGATTCCTGTAGGGTTTTGTTGTAAATGTAGAGCATCTTGCCAGTGGAGGCTTATTGCCAATTTAAATTTGCCCGAAGTGGAAAAAAAAAATGTAATCAACTCAGACGAGCTATTTTACCCGGTAGCTCATAGGACGAGCTATTTAACCCAGTAGCTCACAAGACGAGCTATTTAACCCAGTAGCTCACAAGACGAGACCTTTAACCCAGTTACTCACAAGACGAGCTATTTAACCCAGTAGCTCATAAGACGAGCTTTATACCACAGCTCAACGACATTGAAGTACACTTCCATCTGGTCTCTTTTATAGCGAATTATATTGTATGAGGAATTGATTGGAATGTATTGATGTATTTGATCTTCAGTGAAACAACAATATAAAGGTTACACGCTCATTGATTGCTGTACTTTAAACTTCATGACTTAATTTGTTGACTCCACTCAGCATCAGGATGAGACATGGTACCGTAGCTGAAAGAAATATTTTTTTGCTATTTGCACGAGTAACCATTAACTAATTTAATTTTGTTACTGTAAGTGGTGAAATAAAGTCGTGTAGGATAAAGCGGGTCAATAAAAATCTGAAATTATGATTTTTCGCTCTACATTAAAACTTGTTGGAAATTTTATGGATATCATTGATTAAGAAGCTTCCTCCTGACAAGACACTGTATGTAACGAAAATGGATTTAGTTAAATTCCACGTAAGAAAAGTATCGTCCATTTTTCTGCAGATATGGGAATAGGTAACTGTAAATAAGAAAGAAAAAAAACATTGCCAATGCAGCAAACCCTCGCCTTAACATAAGAATGCTAGATAAAGGCCCAGGAGCAAGAGCACTAGACCGCGCGCTGAACATCAAAACGCCCTCTAGCGGGGACTGTAGTAAAGAAAACCTTTCTCCTATTGACCGGTCTAAAAATATACATTTCTCTTGATGTTAACGAAAGGTCTTAAGTTGGACTGTTTTGAGGCTCAAGTTGAAAATGTGGGGTGAGAGGCAATCTCTTATTTCTATTTTTTGTAGTCAAATTGTTGTTTCTCTTCTTCTCAGAGAAAATGATACGTCAAGCCAATTCATCAATTTCGGTAACATATCTATGTGAAAAATAATGGGTTATCAGTTTTGTAGTTGTAAAATTTTTGTTGCACATTTTCAGATATATTCAACCGTGAATTAACCATACCGTTGCAATGAAAGGACCTAAAAGCATCTTCAGGTTTTTGAGAGACCAACTTGCCTTTGATGGTAGCTACGAGACATGTTCGAACCCCTGGCTCTACAATCCCCCCCAAAAATTCGGGAACATTTTATTTTTTAAATACAAGGTTGATGTTTTGACCAGGATCCTCTCCACGCCTATACAGGATACATCCTTATCCTTTCCAGCGATCTAGCAATGTAGGAAGCAGCCACATGCTCCATATCCATTCCATCAGTTTTCCCTTGCAGCAAAGTAGGGGACTGGAAAATGCCCCACAAGATCCTCCCTCAACCTAAATGGATTCAGTGCGGTTATTGCATGAAAAAATTTCCCTATGGAAGCCCAAGGGAGCTATCGACTCCTTTACCCCTGAAACCTCGCTCCTGCCTTCCTGTCCCTCTCCCCTCCTTTCCCCCTTCTTCCAGCGAGTTCAATGGCCCCCTCTTGGCCAACATCCGCAGAAGTGGCTATGAATCGCCTCTCTTTATAACACCCTGGCCCCGAAACGCTAAGAAGGGGGGCGGAATGGCGGTCCTGTAAGAGAGGCTATGGGCGGAAATTAGTCCTCTGGCATTAAGGCTACCTCTGAAATGGTTGTAGCATGGACACTCATCCAAGAACGGCGTTAGAAGTAAATAATACTAGTTGTTCATTGGTGACCTCTTTGAAGTTTTTTTTTTCGAACTAATCGATAATTGGGCACAGTGGGATAGTAATATTCAGAGAAGTGTAGCAGAATGTTCTACAGTGCCCGCTATACATCTGTATTTCCAGCACTTTTCAGAAAAGCTGTCAAATTTGTTTCAGAAGAGATAAAGACGTCGGGTAAGTTTAGTTGCCTTCTTTAGGGTGCATAGTTCAAGGCTCGCTACACCGTCAGTATCATGGAGGTATAATAAGGTATTAAACCTCCATAGCCAGTATGGTTCTAGCAGCGGTTGAGTGAGTGTGTGCGTCAAGTTTCGTCATAATTGTGTATGTTCATAAGTCTGCTCATTTGTACTATAGGTGCTACATTTTCAGAAATAGTACAATGGTCGCAAAAAAACAGCTAACAAGTGACTATTTTGTCACTTGTTATCTGTTTTTTCGCGACCATTGTACTATTTCCGAAAATGTACACTTATAGTACAAATGAGCAGAGACTTATGAATAAACACAATTATGACGAAACTTGACGCACAACCTAACTTAACCGATGCTAGAACAATACTGGCCATGGAGGTATAATACCTTATTATACCTCCATGATACTGACGGTGTAGCGAGCCTTGAACTATGCACCCTAAAGAAGGCAACTAAACTTACCCGACGTCTTTATCTCTTCTGAAACAAATTTGACAGCTTTCCTGAAAAGTGCTGGAAATCCAGATTTAGAGTATGGTTATCGGACTTTTTTGCGGGCACTGTAGTATCTCAGCGTTAGCAGTTGTACGCGGTATACTTACATGAAGTCATTCAGCCGATTAAGGTAATAATGCAAATATCAAATTTCTTATGAGTAACAATTGAACAGGTACAGACACATACAGACACTAGGCCGAATCCCCCATTAGAGGAGTGTGGGGGGCGCACCTCACACTCCTCTCATACATTCACACTCACACAACTTGACCCTTTTGAGCTAAAGGGTCCGGACGAAAGGCCCCGCAATACGCAATCTGGGTCATGAGTGCGGTCTGAGGTCAGTGTTAGCAGAAGGGCCCGACAGTGTGACTGGTTTATCCCTGTCGCGTCATGATGACCGGGCCCTTCCACCCACGACCTTCTAGTTTCTCGACGAGATGACAAGGGCGGGAAAGGACATAAGAGAAGCGGCAAAAATCATCCATTCACAATCATACTCCACTCACGCTTATTTATTGCACGCTCTCTCGCTGCCTCCACACTAAAGTCGCTTCTCCCTAACGCCTGCTTCAAACCATCCACCCAAACTTCGGTCTACCTCTAGGCCTGCGTCCACCCGCCTCCGCCTTCATCACCCTTTTCACCAATCTCCCTTCATCCGTCCTCACCAAGTGCCCGAATCATCTCCGAATAGGCGAATCCACTCTGTCCTCTAACTTCTTCACCATCCCCTTCCTGATTCAAACCACGTCGTTAGTGAACCTGTCTCTCGGCGACACTCCAACCATGCTACTCAAACATTTCATCTCGACAACATTCAACCTTCTTCTCTCTTCTGCTCCCACCCCTAAGTCTCAGCTCCTCAGAGCACAGTAAGGACAACTACATCCTCATACTACACTTTTTTTGCTTCCACCCCAACGTCCTACAGCTTATTACATTACACTCTTCAGTGCACCCTACACTTCACACCCGTTCTTCACTCGCGACTTCACTTCAGTTTCCTCGAGTTTAGCCTTCTCCACTTGGGAGCCGTGATACTTAAAACACTGAACTTCCACCAACAACTCTCCTTTTAGGAGGACACTTATTCTGCCAGCAGCGACATTCCTCGATCATCATCATACTCTTCTGCCCACGTTCACATAATGGGGTTGGGATTGGGGGGTTGGGGTTGGGGTTCACATTATGGGGTTGGGAATTTTCAAGTGGCTCTGAGAAAATTGTAACGATCACAAAAAAGCCAACGAGAGTTGCATAAAAATTTGAGTGATACAGAATATTCTTTGGCAGCCTGCAAAATCGAATGACCAGAGCGAAACTACGTTTGCAATTCGTATCTCAGCGAAAGATGTTTTAGCACTCATTACCAAACACAACTTTGAAAATGCAACAATGAGATAAAGGACAGTTTGCCGCGGAATAAAATTCAGAAGATTGGCTTAGGAATAACGTGAATATTTTTTTGAAACAATATATATATAAATATATATATAAATATATA
>SDVV010023161.1:0-12805 GCA_016164225.1 Gammarus roeselii | reverse complement strand
CAAAATCTATTTTCAATTGATAAATAATGTATCTAATAAATCTTTGTTTGAAATATCCTGAATTTAACTCGATTGAACTAAACGCCTCTTGCCCCACGTTGAAAATGTGATAGATATTGAGCTAATAGAAGTTGTACACAGCATTCTAAGCTATCGTAGGTAAATATATCTTCTTTGGTGAAGGGTAGCCAAACCATAAATGGTCTAGGGCCCCAACATTCAGTAAATCGTCTTCTAAATGATACAGTATACATTTGCAGGGTAACAATGACGAAAAAACCACAAGATGCAGTACGGACTTGCACCTCTTAAACATACATTCCTCCAAAATATCTGACATTTAACTCTGAGATCATGAGAATAACGCTATTTGTTACTACGATACCATTCAAATCTATAACAAATTTCTAGACCTATTCCAGTCACGTATAATACTTCAAACATATCTTGCATCTGATTCACAAGCTAATGAGGTCACATTGGTAAAGTATTGGGAAAAAATAAGAATAGGAATAGTCAGATATATGACATTTTCGTATAAAATGATGAAAGCACGTCAACATGAACATGTTAGAACCTGTAAATGATCATAGCCTATATTCAACGTCAAGCATCTCACCGCTAAAAACTCCATCAACATCCTCTGAAAATGAGTCAAATAAAGCACAACTAACTAAGCTCTTCTAATAAAAACCCTTATTTCTTGCATAACTACATCGAATATCCTATTAAATTAGGTTTGAGTAGTAAAAACTTCTATTCAAATGAGACATTCTATAACAAAAATAGTAATATATACACCTACCGTGCGAAATATTCCAATCGTATACAGAATCGAGAAGACCTAATAACATACATCTCATTAATCCGTACGTAAGCAATCGTAAATAAAAGCAAAAAGATACCGAAAGGCAACTGAATTCCCCAAGATGTTCTTATCTCGAGATAAGATCATTGTGTGACCACAAATCAAGAGATAAAATCGCTCATTAGCATTTGCGGTTTGGACACCGCCTGAGTCCGGTCGATCCCTCCACTCTTCCCCACCCGTCACGGCCAGTCTCTATGTATCGTAAGCAAGTCACTTGACCAGAATAGAAGAAAATTAACATATAACTACAATGTCCGAGAAATACAGCGAGTAAGTCGGACATACTAAAAATAATATACATCCTAACTAATACATCGGCCGACTCATAAAGAACATGCGTTCCTGGTATCTCTACATATCATCAGTAACTAACTTGATCAATTTATCTTAACATAAAACAACAATGTCCGAGAAATACAGCGAGTAAGTCACTAACAAACAACAAACATCCTAACCAATACATTCGATAAACGGTTCAAAGATCTAGTCATCCTATATCTAATTCCTTCACAAATCATACATTGAGTCACTAATTATCGCCAAATCTAATTCCTTCACTTAATCATACATCCTAATTATCACCAATCTATTTCCATCACTAAAAGCATATTTGGTCGAGTCACAAAAAAAAAATCCGTGACCCAAATAGAAACAGAGCACTCGAGATGCGATCTAACAAATGCATTAGCCGAGTCACAAAAAACCTCCGTTTATGGTATCTCTACGTAACATCAGAAACTAACTTGATCAATTTGCCTTAACATATAACTACAATGTCCGAGAAATACAGCGACTGAGTCACTGACAAATAAAAAATACATCCTAACCAATACATTCGATAAAAGGTTCAAAGATCTAGTCATCCTATATTTGATTCCTTCACAAATCATACATAGAGTCACTTATTATAGCCAAATCTAATTCCTTCACAAAATTCATACATCCTAATTATTATCTATATAATTTCCTTCACTAAAAGCATACATCCTAAATCGTTCACAAATAACATACATAGAGTCACTAATTATCCAGGACGACTTTCGGTGCACATATTTCCAGGGCGATTCTTGGTGTCCGTTTTTCCAGGGCGATTCTTGGTGTCCGTTTTTCCAGGGCGATTCTTGGTGCTATACTAACTACTAATAACACGTGCTCCGATCCGATGTGTTGTGCAGGTATATAAATGAACATCGATTTTATAATTGGAAAAACTTCAGTCCTTACCAAGATTCGGTCCCGCACCGCAGGAATATAAGTCCAGCCCGGTAACCACTCAGCCATCAAACAGAATAAAAGGTGCGATGCAAACATTGTTGTTGTTTGTTGGATTAAGTGCGATACATCGTTCGATATGAAGTACATAATATCGTTCTATCTGAGGAAATGAACATAGAAGCTTGAACCATACAATATAAAATGAATGTATCTGTCGTTCCTACCGTAAACGCTATTGTCACCATGTATTCTAGGAATTGAGAAAAACACTCACCTAGGAAACGTCATTTATTTTCCAAAAAACACGAATTCAAGACAAATCGATTACGTCAGACTATTTCTCGAAGTTCACCACGAACAAGGTATATACACCCACTCACGAATCCCACTACCTGTTAGTTCAATCTTGTATGGGTGGATGTTTAAAAACACGAAATCAAATCGGTATTCAAAACAAATGGTCATTGCATGTTCATTCTCAAAACTGCTTACAGGGAGACCCGTCGACACAATGGAACAAATATGCTTGCCATGGGGGCTTCATCAGCAACTTTGTTGGTGAAACTTGCAACACAATATATTCATTAGTCTAGCGTTAAGCTATGTTGCAACACAGCCTCCTCCTTATAAGATGTTCCCTACTATATGGCCTAGTCCCCAGCCGAACCCTGAAGTTACACCGCTGACTGCTTCGCCGGCTGATGTGGTTAAATGGCCGACTCCTCGACCGAAACTAGCTGTTGCATGGCCGACTCCGTCACCAACGGATCTGACGATGTTTCCTAGCCAGTCCCATGGGACCGGGGCAGACGCTGCAATGGTGGACATCGCCAGAAGAATCGCCAGAGCCAGGAGGACGCGCATTGTTGTTTAGGAAAATAAAATTCGTTAGGGAATTGGATTATAATTTTCGAATAGACGGTACATGTTAAGTTATGGTCATGTGATAGCTGGATGACTTTGTTGAAGCGTATGGGATATACATTGAGATGGCCCAGTTTACAGATGTCACTTGGAGTAAGTAATTATTAGCTTTTTGTTACTATATATTCAAGGTCTCATGAACATTAAGCAAATAGAGTTTCAAACTATAAACCTGTTACAAGATTAAATATAGCGAATGTAGTCACAAATTAGTGATGGGCATGATAGCCGCATCCATACCATATCCACGTAGCTTCCGGATAAATTGGACATCGTCATCCGTCTTCCCCATTGTCATCATGTTTACTTCTCTCCATCCGCATCCGCATACGGAGGATGCGGATATTATTCCGATGAAAAAGGGGACAAAACCGACGATGACTCTCTTAGCCAGCTTGCCCTACAAGATTTTTTAACGCACAACGTTATTGGGATATTCTTTGACATTTTAAGAGAGAGGCTGGAGTGTTTCACTCGGGGTCAGGTCGGCTCGCACCTACAACCGTCAGCTACAACCTTTAACCCTTAAGCTGGTCTGAGTCATAATTGTTTAACGTCATGCATGACGCAGTAACACAAAGTTACTGATCAGCAAGTTGATTTACTTTCAACAGTTTTATTATCTAATCAGCACAGATCGTTATAATAATCCAAGTTTGGTAGCTGTGACGATCTAAGTAGGATAACTTTTTTCAACGAGATTTTCTATACCAATATCAATGGAAATAGTGAGATTATGAGGGTCACTTTCATGATAATTTCCATTTTAATTTTAATGATAATTGACACCGGTTTCCCAGTTAAACAAAACAGAACAACTGTCGCAGCCCAGTGCGACAAATAATACAATAAAACACTGCCGTACACCCCATGCCGGAGGCTAGCTGATGGCAAAGTAATCCTTACGCTCATCCACATACTCTAACACGCATGCCAAATTGGTCCTTTAAGCACTGTTAACGGATAAATACAATCATGAATAATTCCGAATGAATTCCGAGTGTTACCACACCACGTTCGAGGGATGACGATGCGAGCAAAATTGGTCTCAGTCTAAATAGTCATTGATACAAATTTTGTTTAAAGTAAACACCTGTGCTATCACGAATGGAGGAGACTGAACCTGTGGAAATATTTGAAATGTAGAGTAAAGGAAGGTTGTAGAGCGTTGAAAGCACTTCAAATTGTGATAAGCTGTTGGTCCTAGGGTTTGAAAACAGAGCTGTGTATGATCTGTTAGTTGTCCCAACTGAGCTTTATAGAGTGTTCGAGGAATGGCGATGAGAGTGAAATTGGTGTCAGACAAAATCAAAAGTTTTCGAAGGTAGTTGTGTTTTAAGTAAGAAGAGAGAAAGGAAAATGTTTTGATTTGAAACCTATGAGAGGGATGACCGGAGTGGCGCAGAAGGATATGATCAATATTGACGTTGTTCGAAGTTGAGCGGGGATATCGAGGAAGTTGGATGACATTGTAAATTCGCGTGCACTGGGGTAGTTCGGATACATGGTGAGGATGATGATACATTGGGGAAACGTATGATGTATGAAGAGATACGTAGAAGTATGCGATGAGGAAGACCGAAGTTTGTGTGGATGGATTGCGTGATACTGGCATTAGGAAGAAGAGACACCAGTGTGGATGTAGCGAGAGAGCGTGCAGCGGATAGGACTGATTGGAGAATGTTTGTGAATGAATTAGTTTTGACGTTGCTTTCTTGCCCTGATCTGTCTCGTTGAGAGACGGGATAGACGTAGCTGGACGAGAGCCTAGTGACTATGGAGCATCGGGAGCAAACTAGTAAATGCTGCCGAGCCCTGCTGCTGACACTAAATGCCGACCTCTCACTTGACCCGAAATTGGATTTCTGGGTTCATGGCCGGACACTGTAACGCTAAAGAGACAAGTTTTGCATATTTGTGTCAGTGCATGCACGAGAGGACGAAGTGCGGCTTGCCGTCGGTTTTCTCATCTGGGATATTCGGCTTTGCGTTTGTATCGGAATTGATTTTTGCGACTAATAATTGAATAATCGTATCGAACATGGTTTGGGACGATATCCAGGTCTGTTTGTGTAACGTACACTGCACACTTAAATATAATATGATTCGCATAATAGAGCGACCAAGATCTGTAAGCGACTCATCCAAGGCACATACAGCACCACAAACAAATTTCAATCAGCAAACAGAAAAACAGTTACTAAATGATCGAAAGTTCGCGTTCCGTATAAATTGAATCTTTGATTAGTTGGTACTCTTTCTACTTTTCAAATTCCCAATTTTAGCGGTCACCCTCTTCAAATGATACGTGGAGCTATGAATTAATTTATTAGTATTTACAAAAAGAAACTGTTCAGTTGCCGAATAAGCAATATTGCCATCAAAGGGCTGAACTCAATAACATAGGATGGGGAAATTTCATACGAATTTGGCTTTATTTTGGTGTTCAATGTTACTTTTCTGAACCATCAGCATCCGAATCCGCGTGAATGTATTATGTTTCACCGCATTCGCATCAGCTTGTGCAAAGTTTGACATCAGGCACATTTGCTATCACAAATACATGGAAGTTACTATCACAAATACAAGATTTGGGAATAGGCCAAAAATTTCAACAAAGCCTCGGTGAAATCTACCTAAGGGGAAGAAATACCTAAGGATGAACTCGTAAGGTAGTTGGACTGTAGGTACAAATAAATAATCACATAATTCCTCATCTGTTCAAAATACTAAAGCTGTTCAGTGAATACAATATCAAACAACGGGTTTAAATGAATAATGATAGTACGGGTGTGGAAAAAGATGACCAGCATTTTACGAAT
Source organism: Gammarus roeselii (assembly GCA_016164225.1). Classification (NCBI taxonomy): domain Eukaryota; kingdom Metazoa; phylum Arthropoda; class Malacostraca; order Amphipoda; family Gammaridae; genus Gammarus; species Gammarus roeselii. The sequence goes on along the minus strand of SDVV010023161.1, from coordinate 6,973 downwards.
GTCTTCAACCCAATTTCGCAGAGCCAGTGGCACTCCAAAATTCAGTTCAGCTTTATAAACGAGGAACTCCTCTTTCAAAGGCCAGACCCTCCATATTTTGTGCTGCGTATCTGGCTAGATTGGCCACCTACTTATATAAATACAAACTAAACTCTGAACTGTATCATCAATCATTATTCATGTAAATAAGTGTTAACCGAGTATTCACCATGACCCATTTACTGATTGTGTAAAACACACGGAGACACAAAGCTTTTCTAGCTCTGGGCAATATAAATAAAATCAACTTCTGATCGACGTGTATCATTCCTTACTATAATTTATATGCTGGTCTTGATGACGAGGACGTGGCTGCTTGTGAAAGAGGTGATCTGCCAATGGTTTCAGAACCCTCTCGCAGGGTCTATTTATACTCCAACCCATCAGAGCAAATGAGACGTTTACACATGAGATGGGAATACCGTAAGATCTGAGGTGACGGCGCATGCACTTGACATCGAGCGAGGGGCTTACCGGTAAAAAAAAATCTTTCTATGATGCGGACCGGTTGACTAACATAAGATATATATGTTCTGTTCTAACACACACGACACTTAGAGTTGCAAATACAGCAACTGACTTATCACTAATGTTACCTGTCTGATGAGAATCTATTAAACTTCATGGTTTGTAAATCGATGTTTCATATAAACGATTGGATACTATAATTATTTGAGGAACGACACTTCCGTCGAGTAGTTCGCCTTATGACACTTCTTGAGATTTCGTTAAATTTGATAAAGCTAATTGTGTGAAAAAGAAAATGGCATCGTCCTAACATATGAACAATCATGACTCTCCTAATTGTCTGTAACTTTTACATAAATGTGATTTGTCACCAACATGTTATAACGATAATTAGGAGTTAGGGTAAAAGGTAGCTATGGAGTCGTCGAGAGGAAACGCTTCAAAACTATCACCAATCAATACCAGCCGGTGGTTACGGTGATATAATAGTTTGAAACAAGCCTAATTGAGCCCTGATGCCTGAGATGTCAGGTGTCGGCAAGGTTTGTTATGCTGACAGAGCGCAGAGGTTGGTGAGATTTACGAATTACATCTCAGGTCCTCATAAAGTTATTGACTGCGTATCCTTCTATCTCAATGATGTTGGTGCAAAAGTGTTGGGCATATAATAAAGAGAAACATTTTTTTTGTCTGTCGACTTTACAACCTGTACGGTACCAATTTTAGCATAAACATTTAATTTCATCACAGTTCTCCACAAATGCTCAACTTTTATTACAACTAATTGAAAAAAAAAATCGTTACAGTAAACTGACAGTTTTCAAACATTTTATCCAATACATTGACGACTATACATCTAAAAGAGAAGAGATGATTGAACATATCCTGTTTACATATAACTCATCTGAGTGAATTGTAATTGGGATTTCGAAAAAAAAGTTATATCGTATTTCTGAAGACATTTTCTGATGTTGTATTAAATCTGCTGGGAAGAAATAATTCATTTATGAATTTCGGATGAAAATAATTGCTTCTTCCGTCACTTAAACATTCGAATTTCGAAAAAACAATCGTTGAATAGAAAACTTCACAACTGTTTACCAAGGATGCATTGCAAGTGATGATTGCTTCCAAGCCGTATTGCATGCCATGAAAACTTCACTACGGTGGGAGAAGTGATTTTTTTTTGTAAATTTTTGAAGATTTCAGGATTTTTCAGGAATCGAATCGTACAACTTTCAATGATCTGATTTCGAAAAGATTATCTACTTGTATTCAATTGTTCCCCGGTACCTCTCCAATAATTAATTGCATGTTAATAAATTATCAAATCCATCCGAATTTCTGGAAAATAACAGCGGACATACGGACATACGGACATACGGACATACGGACATACGGAATACGGACATACGGACAGAAGGACAGTCGTACAGACAAGAATACGAACAGAAGCATGGGCGAATATCCACTTTCTTGTTATAGAGTTGAAAGCATTCCGAATAAAAAATGAACGCATCAATCAGCTGAGAAACAGCACGATGTAAACTAATGAATTCCCGCTATTGCTGAGTACATAATTATGAATTGATATGGAGCAACAGGTATTATTTGTGACGTTTCGGCTTTTACAAGACGGAATAAGCAGTTTGAGTTTGACAATATACACAGCATTAAATTTGAAGGGTGAGCATTACGAGTTCTGTTGATAGGTCAATCTGACTATCATGGAGGAGGTTCTTGAAATTATTCCATTATTTCGGACCAAATGCACAAAAGTGACATATAACGTGTCCAAAATTCTCACCTCCTTTTTTTAGCTGATGCAGAAACTTCAATGAAGTACTCTTTTATTTGCATAAAATTTGAAATCTTTTATGTAACTAACACTGTTTGGCCAAATACAAAACTCGAAAAAATTGAACCGTGGATTTAAGGTGTTTCATAGTTTTCAGGAATACTGCATCTAACACCAGAATCACACGAGTCATCTCGTGAATTATGAATTTATATAATAGGGCGGAGAGTTAGGTGAGTTTGCCATAGACTTGCCGTTGAATTGTCGATGTGGGATTGAACTCTTTAACTCGTTCCTTATTAGATTATAGAATCATCATAATGTCGCTATCGAATTAATGTTGGCACTTCAATGTTTTGTAAAGCCTTTACCATTCATCCGAAAACTTTAAAACTGTTATGGGAATTTATCGATGCATTACTGCAAGGAGACTAGGAATCCCCTCCTCTGTAAGATTCTTCCCAAAACTCCGCAAAACGAGCGTGGGGATGGGGAGGCTCACGTCTCTCCGAACCCTATTGTTAGGGTCGCTGAATGAGCGTGGTTGTAGTACGAATGAAGCGAAGAGGAGAGAGGTTGGTGAAGTTTTTAGGCGGAGGAAGTTAGATGTCCTGGCTCTGATTGAAACGGAGTTGAAGGGTGAGGGCAAGTGTGAGTTTAAAATGATTAGTGGGAGAAAGTCGGGCGTGAAGGAAGGTAGGGCACGTGAAGATGTAGTGATGATATTGGGTGATCGACTGGCTAGCAACGTTACTGAGTGGAAACAGGTGTTCACAAGATGAAATGGGTGAGAGTTAAGTTAGGCGTAGAAATATTGGCAATTGTGATTGCATACTGACCTGGTAGCGAGATGAGTGAGGAGGAGAGGGATCAATTTTGTACTGACCTGATTGTTTTGGAAGTCAATTCAATGTGGTTTTACTGGACGACCTTAATTCGAGCAATGGAATTGAAGTATTGGAGAATGTGATAGGGAGGTATGGTGTTTCTGAAAGGAATGAGAGGGGGAGAAAACATCATAGGTCTGTACACGGAGCAGCAGCTGGTAGTCAGAAACAGCCTGTTCAAGATCAAGGTATCCACAAGTAAACATTGGTAAGGATGGCTCATGGTGCAGTTGTGGAGAGAGCGCTGGTGGATTTTGTGCTGATTTTGACGAGAGTGGGAGGAGGCTGTTGGATGTGCGGGTGTTGAGAGGAGAGGGTGGAGGATTGTCTGACCATTTGCTGGTGGAACGAAGATTACGAGTGGAGGATAGGTGGAAGGGGAACAGAATATTGGGAGAAGGAAGAGAGATAGAGAAGGCAAGTTAGCTGCATGTGAAACGCAGAGCTGAGGAGCTCCAGCGGGCGTTGAGGGATTAATATGGCAACGTGAGAAGGCAGGGAATGCAAGATGTGGAGGAAGAATGGTAGACGTTCAGAGAAGCCATGTTGAGATATATGATAAATGTGTGTGGTGTGCGTCGTTTGAGCGGCTGCAGACGGAGGGGCTGCGAGCAGTGGAAAGAAGTGGTCAAACTGGCGGTGGCACAGAAAATAAACGCTTTTGCAGAGTGGTTGCAAGCGAGACGCTGATGATAGGTGGGGGAGATATTTGTACCAGATTTTCGAAGAAAATCAGAGGAACAAAAATATTATCAGGAAAGAGGTGAAGAGGGTGAACAACAGTGAGACCGGGAAATGGGAGGCGGTGAATTATTAAAGCAGTCAGTTGTTGACGGAAAGCGGTGTTTACGAAAAAGTGGGCCGAATATTTGATGAATTGTTGAATATCGAGGATGACCGAGAAGCTGACACTGTTGCTGTGGGTGGTGGTGCCCGGACGCCGGTTTCTGGAAAGGAATTGGTTGCGGACATTACTAGGGAAAAAGTGCAGGAGGCGGTAGAGGTGATGAAAGCAGGAAGTGCCCGGTTTGTATGGTGTTGCGACCGAGTGCCTGGAAATGGGTTTAGTAACGATTGTCGAATAGCTGGTGAGGTTGATGAACCTGTGATTTGTAGCGGGCGTGGTGCCGAATGAGTGACGCAGTGCTTGCATTGTTGCGCTGTACAAGGGCAAATGAGATGAAAATTCATGCTGCAACTCATGAAGGATCAGTGTATTATGTTTGGTCGGTAAGCTGTACGGGCGAGTGCTCATCAAAAGGATCATGAATGGCGCAATTTGAGAGGGACAGTATGCTTTTATTAGTGAAAGAGGGTGTGCCGATTTTTTTTTTTTGCAGTATGACAAGTCTGTGAGAGTACCTGACGATGAAAGGGGTGTGTTCTGAGCCTTCATTGATTTGCAAAAGGCCTACGACAGGGTTGACAAGAAAGCGCTGTGGAGGTAGCTGCGTTTGTATGGAGTGAGAGGAAATCTGTTAGAAGCAGTTCAGAGTGTCTATATTAATATCAGAACATGTGTCAGAGTGGGGGGCAAGGTGAGTGAATTATTTACAGTGAAAGTGGGTCTGAGACAAGGCTGCGTTATGTCTCCCTGACTGTTCAATCTCTACATGGATGGAGTGGTCATGGAGGTAAACGCGTATGTATTGGGTCGTGGCTTGGAGCTGTTGGAAACAAATGGAGAAGTGGAGAAGCTGTGTAGGCTAGTACCGGAGTATGGTAGAGTGTGTGAGAGCAGGAAGCTTCGACTAAACGTGGGTAAAATTAAAGTAATGAGATGCTCGAGGAATGTCTATGCGATCAGAAGTAGTGTCCTCGTTAATGAAGAGTTATTGGAGGGAGTATCTAGGTTCTCATGTGGAGAATACTAAACTAGTGGAAGCTGAAGTGAAGTCACGAGTGAAAGAAGGGTGTAAATAGTTCGATTCACTGAAGAGTGTAATGAGTCGTAGGACGTTGGGGATGGAATCTAAGAGCGGGCTGAATGAGGGCATAGTCGGCCCAGCTGTGCGCTATGGGGCTAAGTCTTGGGGAGTGAGAGCTGACGAAAGGAGTAGGTTGAATTTCTTCAAAATGAATTGTTTGAGGAGCATGACTGGTGTGACGCCGAGAGGCAGGATCAATAACGACGTGGTGCGAGCTAAAACGAGTTTAGTATAAAAATATGGAGGACAGAGTTGATTCGCGTGTTCTGGTATGGTTTGGACACATGGTGAGGATGGATGAAGGGAATTTGGTGAACAGTGATAAAGGCAGAGGCGAGTGGACATAGACCTAGAGGGAGACCGTGGTTTGAGTGGATGCATGGTGTGAAGCAGGCGTTGAGAAGAAGAGTTTTGAGTTTGGGGGTAGAGAGATGGCGTGTAATGGTAGGCGTGGAAGGAAGAATGATTGTTAATATATGATTTTTGACGCTGCCCCAATGCGCTTTCCCGTCCTTGGCATCTTGAAGAAAGACAGGATGGTCGTGGTTTGGGTAGGGGGCGGTCAACATGTTGCGGCAGGGGTAAACTGACGGGCGCTGCTGCTGACACTGACCCGCACTCATGACCCGGAGGGTGTGTTGCGGTGTTTCCCGGCCGGACCCTTATGCGCAAAAGGACTAAGTTGTGTGAGTGTGCGGGTATGAGAGGAGTGTCTGATGCGCCTTGCCGTCAGCCACCCTCCTTTCAGGGGGATTCGGCTTAGATCTGTATCTGTATTTCCGCAATACGGTCTCTATTACAGCTTCACGGTAGGAGAAAATTTGTAAGTTGGTGATTTTTCACTTAAATAGCGGGTTACAGCGGACAAAGACCGATCAGAATATCTCCCTGGGGGCCAGGTAGTCTCAGTTCCCAATGGAATTCTATTTTGAGGAGAGACCGACACGCTGCGGATTCGGCCACCGAGCAGGTCAAGTAAATGTTTGTGTTTTTAAAACAGCTTTCTTAAAGTTTGCTGGAACGGAGGACTCATTATGGGAATATTAACCTCTTTTTTTTGCCACCTCAACTGATTTTACCGTTATAGGATGCATTATTTGAATCAAAGAAGGAATGCATATCTCACCCGGTCTGTGCTGGGATTGGCAAAGTCACTGTTGAAACGTGATTACATAATTTATTTTACGATTTGTTACATTTCAAACTAATTTTCATCCTGGACGTTGCCGCTATTTTTTGTTACATTCGATGAATTTCTCTTACAAGTTTCCGTGGCATGAAGAATTCAAAATGTCCACAATTCGTAATTATTCTTCTACGGATATGAAGATATTAATTTGGAATTATAAGTGACAAGGGTCACTAGAAAAACGGACCATTTTTTTATGATACCATTATGAGCGTCATACTGCATTTCTTGTTCAGGATAGCAAATGCATCCAACCCACCAAAAGGAGAGACATTATCTTCACTCGAATTTAGCTTTGGCAACATGACTGAGACCACATTTAGTGGACTGTAATGATGTAGGAGATGATAAAGTTAAGATGTCACGCGGAGTTGACATTCTAAAATTTATTTGGGGGGAGGGTTGAGAGCCTCATTAGGGAGATGTGATAAAAATGAATGACCTCTAATGCAAATTAGTTACGTTAACAGAGCTTTTAATGTTTAAATTGTAGAGCATTAACATTATTAATTAAAGAACATTGAATTTCAATTAGACAGCAACACAGCCACTGCGCTGCCATCAGAGATCAGTGTACAACTGTGTATCCATGAAAGACTCATGTCATCATTGTGTCAGTATCAAAGATCTTCACCTTCAATGCATCGCAAACAAAACCAGTGCC
>SDVV010023160.1:0-12805 GCA_016164225.1 Gammarus roeselii | reverse complement strand
ACATACTTGGCTAACACTGTGTGCTGCTGCGACATATTGTCCTGCAACTCGACATACTTGGCAAACTCTGTGTGCTGCTGCGACATATTCTCCTGCTACTCGACATACTTGGCTAACACTGTGTGCTGCTGCGACATATTGTCCTGCTACTCGACATACTTGGCTAACACTGTGTGCTGCTGCGACATATTGTCCTGCTACTCGACATACTTGGCTAACACTGTGTGCTGCTGCAACATATTATCCTGTTACTATGCACCCATAGCTTTGTATTGTATTTTCTTGATTTTCAAGTTCTCGAGTAATAAATTACCTCTATTTAGCTGCAAAAGTTATCTTTTACCTCTCCTTGGTCACCGACAGAATATTCTTCACAGTAGGGAAGTAGTGGAGGTCTTGTTGGTGATCCTTTGACCTCGCAGTCGATTTTGAATGCAAAGTGTATTTGTCAGGCGTATCAGCGTACGAATACACAACCCGTTTCTGAGTGTTAACCGTAAGAAGGAGCGATATACCAACAAAGAACGACTGGAACTGTTTCAGTGGCAGCCTCGAGTGAAAAGATTGATTGTTCCTGAATGTATCAAATTTCAATAACTATCATCAAATAGTTTGGGTGATCATAATTTATAAAAAAAGTTTGTGTGATCATAATTTATAATTTTTTTTTTCTCATTACGATGCCATCTTATCATTAGTCTGAAGTTTAATCCAACTTCACTCTAAAAATTTCTATTCGCAATTGTTTATCAAATGTTTTATTTCATTTTTTGGTGCTCTGGGTTCAATTTGAACATTCACATTTGCCATGCAGATACATTTGTTCGACTTTTGTTAGTCGCGTTACTTGGTGATGGATTTTATTATTTTTCTTCATTTATGTATTGATAATTATGTGAACATATTGAGTAGTTAGAGCAATGTGGGCATTTGAGCTCCGTTAAATGTAAACTACTTTTTTCTACGCACTGCTTTCAATCGACCTAGACTCAGAATAGTGTACAAAGAGCAAAACAGATTATCATGTAACAAAATGGTCGAAGCTCTTTACAGATGCTGCGATTTTGTTGACAACCATGTTCTAATTACATATGAAGCCAAATGTTTACTTCGAAACAGCTCACACTAAAATCCGACCTGTTTCTAGATAAGGCATTTAAGGTCGTACAATCATAGGACTAACTTCCTATCACAAGCTGACATAAAGTACCCCTATCACGAGATGACATAAATTACCCCTATCACAAGCTGATAGAAAGTACCCCCTATCACAAGCTGACACGAAGACCGCTATCACAAGCCGACACAAAGTACCCCTATCACAAGTTAATAGAAAGTACCCCTATTACACGCTGACACAGAGTACTCTACCCTTATCACTAGCTGATACAAAGTACCCCTATCACAAGCTGATACAAAGTACCCCTATCACAAGCTGATACAAAGTACCCCTATCACAAGCTGTCACAAACTGCCCATATAACAAGCTGACACAAAGTAATCCTATCACACAAGCTGACACAAAGAAATGTTATCACAAGCTGACACAAACTGCCCATATAACAAGCTGACACAAAGTAATCCTATCACACAAGCTGACACAAAGAAATGTTATCACAAGCTGACACAAACTGCCCATATAACAAGCTGACACAAAGTAATCCTATCACACAAGCTGACACAAAGAAATGTTATCACAAGCTGACACAAACTGCCCATATAACAAGCTGACACAAAGTAATCCTATCACACAAGCTGACACAAAGAAATGTTATCACAAGCTGACACAAACTGCCCATATAACAAGCTGACACAAAGTAATCCTATCACACAAGCTGACACAAAGAAATGTTATCACAAGCTGACACAAACTGCCCATATAACAAGCTGACACAAAGTAATCCTATCACACAAGCTGACACAAAGAAATGTTATCACAAGCTGACACAAACTGCCCATATAACAAGCTGACACAAAGTAATCCTATCACACAAGCTGACACAAAGAAATGTTATCACAAGCTGACACAAACTGCCCATATAACAAGCTGACACAAAGTAATCCTATCACACAAGCTGACACAAAGAAATGTTATCACAAGCTGACACAAACTGCCCATATAACAAGCTGACACAAAGTACAATAATCCTTAAGGAAGATGATGGTATTTGTAGAAAAATTCATTCTGTAGAAAACACAGACACTTCACAAGAGTGGAGCCTAGGAAAGTTTACCTTTGTACTTGCTCTTTTCATACTACGTTGAAAGAAATTTCTGGCAAAGGGGATTTTTCTTGTTTACTAAGACATTACCTTTCCGTGTTTATGACCATGTACTTTAGATCATGTACTTTAGATAACTGATTCCATCAGATAATCAAGGAAACGCATATTCCATTCACTTATTTTTTGTATTTATGTAAGGGAAGTGATGGTCAATTTGTGTTCCCTGCTGTATTCTAACTCATATTCACGATACACGTTTTTGACTGAGTTCTTGAATGAAATTAAGTTGTAATTCCGTGTCCCTGCAGTTTGTTTCAAGTTGTACAAAAGGCCGCAGTTATCGACAAATGCTCGATACACTAACTTTATAAATGCCTTCTCTTTGAAATGATGTTTTCGCGGCTAATGAGTCTATTGACAGTATTAGCGCACTTGTTGTATTCTTCCAATACATTTATGTATGTTCACAGGTCAACACTTTTCCGTTAAAATCTCCCTGCCAATTACAGATACTATGATGCTAAGCCCCACCTTAGCAGAATGAATCTCATAACAAATGGTCGGCTTGCACTAAGGAAGTTTGGATAGTTGTATATAATTTACACGAAAGGGAAGTGATGCCTCTCGTAGTAAAATACCATTCTTGTATAATATTTATTCACAATTTCAATCATGCTTATCGACGCGAAATGTCACCATTCAAAATGAGTTGTTAGCTTTTTAGTTGTTGGATAAATAAATGAAAATCAAACATGGACTTGCGTTTGATTAACATAAAAACTTTTATGGTCATTGGTAACTGACCGTGAATCCTTGGTAACTGACCGTGAATCCTTGGTAACTGACCGTGAATCCTTGGTAGCTGATTGTGAGTCCATGGCAACTGATTGTGAGTCCATGGTAACTGACCGTGAATCCTTGGTAACTGACCGTGAATCCTTGGCAACTGACCGTGAATCCTTGGTAACTGACCGTGAATCCTTGGTAACTGACCGTGAATCCTTGGTAACTGACCGTGAATCCTTGGTAACTGACCGTGAATCCTTGGTAACTGCCGTGAATCCTTGGTAACTGCCGTGAATCCTTGGTAACTGCCGTGAATCCTTGGTAACTGATCATGAATTCTTGGTAACTGATCGTGTATCCTTGGTAACTGACTGAATCTTTGGCAACCGCCGTGAATCCTTGGTAACTGACCGTGAATCCTTGGTAACTGACCGTGAATCCTTGGCAACTGACCGTGAATCCTTGGTAACTGACCGTGAATCCTTGGTAACTGATAGTGAGTCCATGGTACCTGACCAAGAATCCTTGGTAACCGACCGTGAATCCTTGGTAACTGACCGTGAATCCTTGGTAACTGACCGTGAATCCTTGGCAACTGACCGTGAATCCTTGGTAACTGACCGTGAATCCTTGGTAACTGCCGTGAAATCCTTGGTAACTGCCGTGAATCCTTGGTAACTGCCGTGAATCCTTGGTAACTGTCGTGAATCCTTGGTAACTGATCGGGAATTCTTGGCAACCGCCGTGAATCCTTGGTAACTGACGTGAATCCTTGGTAACTGACCGTGAATCCTTGGTAACTGCCGTGAATCCTTGGTAACTGACCGTGAATCCTTGGTAACTGCCGTGAATCCTTGGTAACTGCCGTGAATCCTTGGTAACTGTCGTGAATCCTTGGTAACTGTCGTGAATCCTTGGTAACTGCCGTGAATCCTTGGTAACTGCCGTGAATCCTTGGTAACTGCCGTGAATCCTTGGTAACTGCCGTGAATCCTTGGTAACTGTCGTGAATCCTTGGTAACTGTCGTGAATCCTTGGTAACTGCCGTGAATTCTTAGTAACTGACCGTGAATTCTTAGTAACTGACCGTGAATCCTTGGGAACTGACCGTGAATCTTTGGTAACTGCCGTGAATCCTTGGTAACTGACCGTGAATCTTTGGTAACTGACTGTGAATATTTGGTAACTGACTGTGAATCCTCGGTAACTGCCGTGAATCCATGGTAACTGATCGTGAATTCTTGGTAACTGATCGTGAATCCTTGGTAACTGTCTGAATCTTTGGCAACCGCCGTGAATCCTTGGTAACTGACCGTGAATCCTTGGTAACTGACCGTGAATCCTTGACAACTGACCGTGAATCCTTGGTAACTGACCGTGAATCCTTGGAAACTGACCGTGAATCCTTGGAAACTGACCGTGAATATTTGGCAACTGACCGTGAATCCTTGGTAACTGACCGTGAATCCTTGGTAACTGACCGTGAATCCTTGGTAACTGACCGTGAATCCTTGGTAACTGCCGTGAATCCTTGGTAACTGACCGTGAATCCTTGGTAACTGACCGTCAATCCTTGGTAACTGACCGTCAATCCTTGGTAACTGACCGTGAATCCTTGGAAACTGACCGTGAATCCTTGGTAACTGCCGTGAATCCTTGGTAACTGCCGTGAATCCTTGGTAACTGCCGTGAATCCTTGGTAACTGCCGTGAATCCTTGGTAACTGCCGTGAATCCTTAGTAAATGACCGTGAATCCTTGGTAACTGACCGTCAATCGAGTTCGTTTAATAAATTAGGGGTGGTTATAAAGATGGTATTGTATATGGTAATTTCATTAATGATAAGGCTTGAAGCCGCCGTGGCCCAGTGGTTATTTGCGTGTCCGACTGCAGTTTCAGCCTCTGGTGCTGCATGTCGCGAGTTCGAGCCTCGGAATGGACACGGCGGTCTTGCGGCGGGGAGATTGGGCGCTTCCCCCCTCTTGATGTGGATGGATGATTATTCATTTTATCGATCATTAACACTTTATTTTATTATTTCTTATTTTGTGCGTTCTATTATGTATTTATCTGTGCCCTTTTTTCATGATGATCAATTTTGGATTAGGTGGACTATGCGGTGTGTTAGTTAGTCTAGTCCAACCTACGGTGGGAGATTTTGCGCTCTCCTGGGCGCCTTATAAATGTCCGAGCACAGCTAGGCGTTTTGATGGTGAAATGGTTAAATAATGCTGATGTTGATCCTTAGCGAGTGAAAGTCTTGAATGTCACTGTGCGTGGAGGGGACGAGGTGAGTCGAGGCAGGTTGAGGCGAGTGGAGACGAGGCGACGAGTTGAGACGAACCGAGGCTGGTTTAGACTAGGTGACCAGGGAATGGGGGTACTCGTGGGACCCGGGGGTTTCGGGAACCCGGGGGACTTGGAAGGCCAGGAGGATTTGGGGGGACCCATTTGGACCCTTCCGGAGCCCTTTGAGACACCCTTGAGACCCTTTGGGACCCCCCTGAGAAACTTTGGGACCCGCTTGAAGCCCTTTTGAACCCTGGGACCCCTGCTTCCTTCTCCCCACGCTGTAAGACCCATACACAGGAAAATGTATATATGTGAAATGCTTGAGTAGAACAATTAACCATTACAGTCCGCGGATTACTGGCGCAAAGGGCGAGGGTCGCATCGAGGCTGGTCGAGATCAGTCGAAACATGTTGAGGCGAGTCGAGTTGGTCGCAACGAGCCGAGACTGGCCGAAATGATTCGAGACAAACCGAGATGAGCTGTTACGAGGGGACCTGGGGAGCTCGGGGGATTTGGGTTACCCTTCGGGATTCGTCGGGCTCTTTTGGGACCCGAGACACCTCTGCGACCTCACTCCCACCCTGAAATACTTGACTAAAATTTTATGTTGTTATTACAGTCTGTATGATCACTAGCGCAGAGGGGGAGAGCCACGTCGAGGCTGGTCGAGATCAGTCGAAACATTTGAGGCGAGTAGAGTTGGTCGCGATGAGCCGGTACTGGCCGAAATGATTCGAGACAAGCCGAGATGAGCTGAGACGAAGGATTTCTGGGGACCCGGAAGCTCGGGAAAACCCGGGTGACTTTGGTTACCTTCCGGGATTTGTTGGGCTCTATTGAGACCCAAAAGACCTCTGCCCCCACACCCTATCCATTTAAAAAATGAGTACGAAATCAATAATCCGAACAGTTTTTCTGCCAGTGACAAACCTGCCATTATTGTCTTCACGATCCACAATTTTGTCATGTATAATATATAATGCTGGTGAATTTGTGCGGGAGTTTCTGTTTGTGATTTTGTGAATAGGTGTTTTTTCTTCAGTCTGTGCCCGCTCGCGCGTGCACGGACTATCTGTAGTTTCTGGGGTTGACCTGGACTGCGAAGCTGTGAACCCTGTGACGCGTTGTGGTTGTAGTTGATCTGATCAATCCGTGAAACCGTAGACCTTGTACCAATTTTGACGATACTATCTGTGCGCCCTGTCGCGCGTGCATATTACTCTTGGAGTTCTGAGTGTTGGAGGCGGAGATTCGGGTTGTCTGAGTCTTTATCTTACCTAAATAACTAAATTGTACCTCTACTTGACCAGACCGCGTAGCTGTAAACATTGTATTGCGTTGCTGTCGGAGCTGACTTTGTCCGTGTAGCCGTAAAACTTGTATCAGTTCCAACGGTGATACCTGTGCGCACTAGCGTGCGTACATATTACTCATGAAGTTCTAAATGATTGGAGGCGAGGATTCGTTCCGTCTGAATCTTACCTGAATAAATGAAGTGTACTGTGGTCGACCTGGAGCGCGTGACGGTCTAGGTCGTGTTGCGTTGCTGTCGGAGCTGACTGTTCGTGTTGCCGTAAACCTTGTACTAGTCTCGACGATGCTACCTGTACGCACTAGCGTGCGTACATATTACTCTTGAAGTTCTAAATGATTGGAAGCGGTTGTCCGTTTCGTGTAAGCGTTTTTCTTATGCGTACCAGCGTGCGTCTGACATTGCTAAAATTGTAAAAAAAATCTAACTTTAAAAGCGTTGTCTTTTTTTTTCTCGCACACTGAGGCGTGCGAGCCTACTGGAATCCATGATCATCGAGCCCTACGGGGAAGCCTATTATGACTCCCGTTAAGGCTCTGGTAGAATTGAGGATCAAATCAAAATCAAAGACTCCCCCCTTTGTGTCAGCCTAACTTCGTCACCCTTATAAGTAGGGGAAACGGCTGTATGTCTATGTCTATACATATGGTTTATGGTTACGGTGATGTAAGTGCGCAGTAAGACTATTTTTATTTGTCTCAGTGGATGCATGAAGTACATATATACAACTTTGTTTTATCGATTAAAATTTGGGTAGAAACCCACGCTCTTATAGGAATAAAGATAATGTTTCCACGTGCTTCAAATATAAGTAGCAAGTCAAATGACCGTATTATTTCTAGAATATTTTAAATAATAGTTAATTTTTCTCACGCCCCGATCTTATCCAACACTCAACTGATCTTAATAGATGGGCTATGAAATGTAAGTACAGTCGCCTGTTCCTAAATTGAACTGTGATGCTACAATTTCCTCCCGAAAGCGTTGTCCACCAGTCTAAGGACTTCACCCGTCATATTCAACTTACCTACAGGGACCGGCAAAACAATCTGGGCAGGTGAGTCTAGGAGAATAAAATGTTACTTAATTCCTGTAACTATGAGCGGTATGGGATAAAATACATATTTTGATCACACTAATGCAAAGATTATCAGCTTAGTTACCATTTTAACTTGTGCGAAGTGATCGTATTATATTATTCAAAACAATATCAATTTTCCGATAAGCGATATGCTGAATACTATTTTGGATTTAGATTCTTTTCCCTGTTATTTTTTTATTTTCACCGATGTTTATTTTCACAGATTGCCACTTTGAGTTGTTGATGACGCAATGATCGACCCATGTGAAGACTACCTCTTCAACGTGCGGCAGCTCAGTGTTCAATTCAAACATACAGTTTGAACTGCCCTCCTGGGAACTGTTACGGTTACGAGCGAAAACGAAGGCCGAGAGAAGTTTATTTTAATGTCACAGATCTCGTTAAGGGGAGCTGCCCAACCCGCCCGTCACGCTGATAACTCTTTACGTGTCCAGTTGAAACAATTTATTCATGTTTTTATGAAATACCTCTTCAAAAATAATTGTGACGTGAGATTTGGAAGTGTTTCCGTTTGTCTGCAGGTCAGTATTTTGTAAACATAACTTCAATCACTTCAACTAAGATACCTTTTTGGAGTTTACCAATATTAAATCTGCTTCCAGGAAGATTTTATTATATGATGTTAATTTGTCGATTTATTCAGGAGGCAATATATTACCATCTAAAATACAAAGTGAAAAAATCTTCGCCAGGCAGATTCAGGACATTATATAATAATTGTATTAGAATATGTGTGTCGTATCATGGTTACAACAATGTTCAATTGTGGCGCCTTTGTAATGATGTGCTCTATTGGTGTCATACGTCGTGGGTAGAGACATGACGCTGCCACGCGTCTCACTGTCCCGCGTGCGAAAGACTAGACGTCAACACCAAAATAGTTGCTAGTACTCTCCGGTGAACCGACCTTTGGTTTTTGTTCTTGTATTGCGGTTTTGTTTGCATAAATTGCGTTCCTTGTGTCCCTACCTTAAAAATAAATAAAGGGTCGAGACTCCAAGCGACACCTTCGAAGTCTGAATGCTCTGGCGGTGTTTTTCTCACTTTCATCTAAGACTTTGTCGCAGTGCATAAACTGGTATGTCAGTATAACTGGTCGTTAGGCTTTTAAACTGCATAACCTATTGATATGCTGACTCATCAGTTGGTGATGCCTTATAAACGTAGATTTTATTAAATGCTAAAAGCATGAAATTAAAACAGTCCAAAACCAGAATTTATTTAAATGTATCAAGATTTATGTAGAAAGCGCTTCGGGCGATGTGAACGAGGTAGATTTCCAGGTAGGAGATGTAGTTGTTGTCCAAGATGCTTTGGTATGAAGAAGGGTGACGCTGCAGATAAAAACAAGGGTCCTTGTCGGTTGTGGATGACAAGCACGTAGATCCGGGAGCCTGCCAAGAGAAAGAGAAGTTATTTAGGGGACTCTACGAACATCTCATATTTGTTTGGATAAACAACATCATTAGTTTGGGATAAAAAATCAGTTACACGCGCTCTCGACCGTCACCTGACTGCGGGCAATGTTAAAATAAAACGAATATGAGCTCGGGAGTCATTTCCACAAGCCTGGAACCGAATTGAGATTAAGACCGTTTATACGGTAACCGCAGTCTGGAATCAGAAGATATCATGAGCGATTGCAACCCTTAACACAAGAATAAAATTGGTTACAAACACAGTTGCGGTCACAAAAGGTCGAGTTAGAACATTACACCAGAATATATTTAGTTATTATAAAAAAATATGTAAATTCATTAACAAGAATTAGTGTAGATATGAATAATAAAACTAGAAATACCTAAAAATATATACCTGTCGAATCATTGGTAATGGAATCACCATTTTCTACTTGATTTACTAGCGGCGGATCAATAAATTTTTATTTTGAACATTACTGTTCGCGCATCTTATTTATGAATTACTCGATGCAAGATATACAGTCTCGCCACGAAGTGGACATGTTGCAGTGCACTCACTTGATATCAGGCTAGCGTTGCAGTCTTGCAGTAACATTTGCCAACATGATATGCTAAAACTTGATTGTTATTTGGCCTAATATATTATTTTTTTAAACGAGACAGCCATTGACATATTGCTTTGTCATCAGACAACTCAAACAAAGCCATTAACGGCACATTGCAATTTCTTGCATCCAGTTCCCATTCGTGTACTTCGATATATGCTGTCAATTCATGCGACTGACAGTTACCGGTAGCGAGTGAGTGGTCAATTCTGTTGCGAAACCATGCCAATGCCTGTTGAAGTATGACTGACCATCTTGCTACTTCACTTACTTGACTGAATGTTCTTCGGCACCATAGCCTTTAATACTACCTTTTAATGTTATCAATTTACTGCGTTAGTTTATACTTTCTGACAATTGTGTATTCTGAGGATCAGAACAGCATTCAGTGTCGGTGAAAGAATGTTGGATTTTCTGTTTAGATGCATGTCTCGTTCCTGTACGTGTTCCAGTCATGCAACGCCAAATTTAGCCTACGGAATGAGAAGCTGAACTACGTGTGCTCGAAGGTAACGATATGGGTCAACAGTTTTCCGCAGAATTAATCGGTATCGCAATGTATTTATGTTTTTTTGTTGTGATCCTTGCAACACGCTGGACGACATTGAAGGCTGACTACAGTAAGTGTGTGTTGTCACATTAGCTAAATTTTTACAAATACCGTCATTTCAATTTGAAAGCCCCTCCATATCTTCATTTTGCGTTGCAGATGATCGTCATGTCACATCCTGCTTCTCACGAACGCCATCGAGCTCCTCATGAGGACCATCGAGCTTTTCACAATGACCATAGAGCTTATCACGAAAGTCACCATAAAGATTCCTTTGAGGAACATCGAGCTTCTTACGAGGAACTCTGTAGGAGTACCCAACATCACCACCCGCTGGGCAGCGTTGTTGGACCCTGTCCTATCACCAGCATGGCCCGTTCGGAACAAGCTGAACACATTGGGTTAAATAATGATCAAGTTCGAGCATTTCTCCACAATGAACTTTCTCCTAATAGATATTACACAGAACCGGGAGTCACCCACAAGCCTTTACCAGTTGGTTTGACTACTCAAGACAGTGAATGGGCAAAACCTTCATCTTCAACAGGTCATGAAGGAATCATACTTCCAAGCATAATTTTCTTGTGATGGCAACCTATCTCAAGAGGCTGCGAGTTCAGTGAAGTACAAGCTACAATCCCAAGATCTTCAAGATTGGCGTCTTGCAGCTCATCATAAAGACATGCCACCAGTAAAGGCTTCCGCCGATGGAACCAAGCCTCCTTTCGTTTGCCCAACGTGTTGTTACAAGGTGGTGCGATACAGTCAGTATCTCAACCACCTTCGCACGCACACTGGAGAGAAACCATTCAATTGTAACATTTGTCAGTATCAATGTGCGCAGAATGGGAACATGAGGAGACACAAGATCCGAGGACTTGGCTTTGAAAACGTATCCAAGTTATGAGCGAGCTATGAACGTGAGGTGTCTGTGGTTGAGAAGGCACGGGACCTGAATGAAAATGTTTTTTTTTCTCTAGGCAATGCATTTCACTTAAAAATTAGGTCTCGTTGGTAAAGAAGTGCAGTGCAGTGGTTTAATGAATACGAATACAAACGAGAACTGTTGGCTATAACAGAGGTCCCCTAGTGAATGTCCCAATCAAAATTTTCACGAATATTGAAAAATTACTACTTTAATTTTTTTTAGGGGTGGAAGATTGAAGTTATTACATTGAGGCGAGCAAAATATTGAACAAAACGTCTCAGATAATATTGCTATTAAGCTGCGGTATGTATTTCCTAATAGCCTTTCACTAAATTCAGTTTAATGATGGGAGTGAACTTCAAAAAATTACATTTATCAAACTTCTATTGTTGGTACCTTTCAAGTCTCTTTCTTGGCTAATAGGATTTACGAGCTGCCATGAACTCGTATACAATTTTTTTTGTTGATGGAATGCAGAGCTTGGCATTTTTTCCCATATTTTTGATTTTCAAAAACTATATAGTTTGTTCTTGTCTTGTCATGAAGTGTGGGCATTCTTTACTAACTATAAACTGAGCTGTATTGTTTTTCATGTTGTGGTGTTTTCTACTGGTATTGACAATTCAATTTTTTCACTGATATTGTTGGTACCAGTCAAGTCTATAGGCTAATAGCTATTACGAGCGACCATGTACTTATATAATCCTGAATTGACTTACATTTTATACATTTCATTTCCGTCTCATGTTTAGTTTTAGATTTTCTTAAACTTATCTCAAACTCTCTTTTACCAACTCTCCTAATAGTCTTTGCACACACGTATACACACACACGCCCGCTGACGCCGGTCCTAAATTGTATACATTCGAGTAACATAACAACCTAGTTGCGCTTTTTCTTGCGTGCAATCTTTTCTACGACTCCTAATTTTTTTTTTCTTCAATTCTGTTTGCTCTCATGCGTGAAATTCCCACCACTGAGTGAAGTGGGATCTCCGTTGTCTGTCTCATCTTCTTCCTGAGCAGGTGTTGGGGTGAATTACTCACGGTGCCTTAAGGACTACTGCGAATCCTAGGAGTTCTGGAGCAGGGTAGGTTGAGTGACAACGCTCCTTGCTGGCACCCGGGGAGTGCTGGGACCATAGGGTCTAAGCACCTAAGGAGTTCCTGTACCTCCTGTGGCCACCTTGCATACGTGACATTCGCAGCCCGATGGACATCGACTTTAGGAAGTCGTAAACCCAATCACTCTAATCTGTTTAGAACTTGCTATAGCCTGATGCGGCACTGATTGCTATAGCCTGATGCGGCACTGATTGCTATAGCCTGATGCGGCACTGATTGCTGTAGCCTGATGCGGCACTAATTGCTGTAGCCTGATGCGGCACTGATTGCTATAGCCTGATGCGGCACTGATTGCTGTAGCCTGATGCGGTACTGATTGCTGTAGCCTCATGCGGCACTGATTGCTGTAGCCTGATGCGGCACTGATTGCTATAGCCTGATGCGGCACTGATTGCTATAGCCTGATGCGGTACTGATTGCTATAGCCTGATGCGGTACTGATTGCTATAGCCTGATGCG
>SDVV010023159.1:0-12806 GCA_016164225.1 Gammarus roeselii | reverse complement strand
CTGATCTTGTTCTAATCTCGAAGATGCTACCTCTACGCACTAGGGTGCGTACGTATCAAACGTAATGTTCTAAAGGATTGGAAGCGGAGGTCCGTTTCGAGAAAGCGTTTTTTCTTTTGCGCACTAGCGTGCGTCTGACACTGCTAAAATTTTCACATTTTTTCTAACGTTGAAAGCGTTGTTTCGTTTATTCCTCGCGCACTTAGGCGTGCGAGCCTACTGGAATCAATAATCATCGAGCCCTACGGGGGAGCCTATTATGACTCACGTTGAGGCTCTGGTGGAAATGAGGCTCAAATCAAATCAAAATCAAACCAACATCAGGGTGACTGGGAACACTATTTCTCGAGTCTATTTGATAAACGCTCTAAAGAGTCGCACGTTAGTGAGGACATGGCACAGAGAAATAGGCAGTGGCTGTAACTGCTTGTTTCTCGACGGCACCACCTAGCCAAGCCATATAAAGAAGACTAGTCTCAGAGCCAGCATCTTTAGACACTAGGTCAGGGAACCAGTCAAAGACATTGGAATCGAATAGACATAACATTTCGTGTAACCAGTGGCTTTCAATATTTGTCACGGTACGCGAAATCCTTGGAGCAATTCACACCGCCTACTTGTGTCTTATTCACAACTCAGTCTGGTCTACCCACTCTTATCCCGATCGGTGGAGGGAGGCAGTGGTTCTGTCTTTCCCAAATCCTGGTAAGCCTACCGATGAATTGACCAGCTATCGCCCTATAGCTCTCACCTCGTGTGTAGCGAAGGTTCTGGAGAAAATTGTGAATGCCCGACTGACTCGGCACCTAGAAGCGAACTCACTCCTCTCCCCATTACAATTCGGATTTCGAAAGATGTTATCAGCGCAGGACGCATCATTACGCGTTGTGACTGATATCCAAGGGGCCTTGGACCGCAAGCAACACACTGTTTGCGTTTTCTTTGACCTCGAGAAGGCATATGATACAACCAGGCGTTATGGCATCCTCCAAGAGATTCACCGGATGAGACTCCAGGGTCACTTAGGATTTTTCATCCGGAACTTCCTCCGGCGAAAAGTCTTCCGGGCCGAAAGCGGCAATTACCTTTAGAACATACATATCCAAGATGAGGGGGTCGGTTCCCGAAGGTAGCGTCCTTTCGTGTACTCTATTCGCGATTGCTATTAATGGGATCACAGGGGTGATCCCTCCCTCCGTGAATGGGTCACTGTACGTTGACGACTTTATGATATACGCATCGGCGCCAGTTGTGTCCCAACTACTACGTACACTATCGAGTGTAATTGCCCAGGTGGTTGCCTGGACAGAATCTCGAGACTTTAAAATATCTAAAAGCATAACATGTGCACTTCATATCCATCGGTCTCGCACACACACACGGAACCAAGCCTCAGACTTTATGGAAAAATTATCCCTTTCCCTACAGTCCGCTTTCTAGGACTAATATTCGACCAGAAGCTAACTTGGAAGTACCACGTGCAGCAGCTTAAGATAGACTGTTTACAACGATTTATCATTCTTCGGATCGCATCGCACTTCACCTGGGGTGCAGATAGAATAACATCATTACGACTTCACCGCGCTATCATCCGGTCCAAACTGGACTATGGGAGCGTGATTTATGGCTCCGCAAAACCAAATATCCTCAAGACGCTGGAACCAGTTCATAATGCCGCCCTTCGCGCTTGTACTGGAGCTTTCCGCTCCTCCCCTATTGTCAACCTTCTTTGTGAAACTGGTGAGCCTAGTCTTGCCCTGCGACGAGAACAAATTGACCTCCAATTTTATTGTCATGTTCTTGCTCGCCTCACCTCCCCTACGTGTACCACAATCTGACAGCGCCATCCCAATCTTGCTCCTTCCTCGAGCTTCTCAAAACGCATCAAGCTCCTCACTGCTGAGCTTGGACTACCACACATCATGGTGGACCCTCTCCCACGAGATGCTATTCCCATCTGGCGTTTACCAGAAAATATGCTCTGCCCTCACTATTTTACTAGCCGAACGGCAGATGTTGCACCTCAAAATCTTCGAGCTATTTTTATAGCCCATGCGGAGACTCATCACGCTGATAGCTTGCATATCTTCACTGATAGATAAAAAGACGAGGATGCGCTGGGCTGTGCAGCGGTGCTCCCCGGGCGCATCGTCACTAACCCTCTTGGCGACTGATACTCTTCCAGATGCCAATATCTCAATCTTCAGTGATTTGCTCAGTGCATTTCAAACCCTGGAGATCTTCAACAATTTCCACCCTGTTGTTTCAGCAATCTTGCGCTGGCTTGGGCGACTGTCCTCCAGAAACAAAAACGTTTGTTTGTGTTGAGTTCCGGGCCACTGCGGGGCGGTGGGAAATGAGCGGGCGGACGAAGCGGCGCGAAGAGCTGCAGCGGCGCCTGACCCAGCAGAACAGCGTACACTCCTATATAAAGACTTTTACCCAGCAATTAAAAAAGCTGTGTGAAATGAATGGAACATAAAATGGTCTGATGTTCCTTTGAGAAATGAACTGCGTACTATTAAAGGCACACCCATACCCTGGGTCTCATCAAGCAACCGATCTCGACGGACCGAGGTAACTCTATGCCGATTGAGAATAGGACATAGCAGACAAACACACAGAAACCTAATAGAGGCGTTACCACCTCCTTACCCAAGCTTTGCGCAGAGGCAGTATCATTACCAATGAGTGACCAGTGAGTACAAAAACCCCATCGCATACTGTTCTTCGCGTCTAAGCTCCAAAGTTTTACAAGTTTCCAGTATATAGAACCTTTTTTTGCTGTATCAAAATAAGAGCCGGTCACCGCTCTAAGCCGAAAATCACTCCGAGACCGAATATCGTCTCGTAAAGGTTAAAGTTTTCAACTAAATTGGAGAGATCGACTATCATCTCTTTAAAGCGAGAACAATAAGGCACCTCAGAGGGATACCCCCTGGGGGTATCCCAGGCTCACCCGACTTCTCATGGTGTCCTCGTTATCCACCAATATTAATTAGTCCCTTTGTGTAAGTACGTTTTGAGTTAAAAGATCCCTCCACCGTATCCCCCCCATTCAGTTTGTAGCTACATCCCCCCCTTAGTGCACAAAGAGGTGAGCCCCCTACTGACGCCGGAGTTTGTGAATCAAGAATCGAAACCAATTGAAATAAAAAGCATACAAAAAAAATGTAAGAAAAAGGTGCAAAAACATAAATCATTACAAAATAATCTAGATTTAAGGTTAGTTTTAAGAGCAATTAAGTTAGTTAGGGTATATATTTGTATATACAACAGAAATAAAAGTGAAGGAGGCCCCACCTTCATTACCCAGAACCCCGGGTAGAAGCCGGGGACCAAACCATGGGCAGGACCATGCCCTATCGGAGAGGGGCTGACAGCCCCTCCAGAGCGTCGCACTGAAACAAGTCTGCAAGAAAGAAAGATGAGCCACTAAGAAGTTTCTCATCGACAGGAGACCTAACTCAGGTCGTAATCGATGACACAAATGAACGCGTCTCGAGGCTGGACGCGAATATAACCGGAATGCAGAATACCCTGGGCAAGATATGCAAAATGATAGGCCTTCCCGAGCTGGAGAAAGAGTACTGCCCGGCGCCCTCCAGTGACGCCTGCGAACGTCTCACTTAACTCGAGAACCTTTGTGCAACTATGAATGCCCGACTGGAGGAGCTGATGAAGAGGATAGAGGCCAGGGAACCCAACCCGTAACCTGTTCGTGTGCTTCCGCCTCTGCCCTTTCCGATAACATCGCTCTCCTCCCAGCCGAAACTCGTAACGCCCGAACACCAAAAAACACTAAGAGGAGACAATACACACGATTTGGTGACCACAACCTATTCAACAACGAACCTTAATTCCCCGAACACTTGAAAATGACATTTGATGTCAATGACAGACCGATAATTTGCCCATACAAACTACGAGAAGAACTGGGCTCCATGACTGGCCATCCAATTCCCAACATCACCGCCAGCGGTGACGATAGCTTTACCATTGAAGTAGACACAAAACTTCAAAGTGACACTATACTCTCCTCAAACAAAATATGCGAAAACCCTTGCAAAATCATACCACACCCAACTTTTTCCATGAGTTCAGGCCTGATTTACATCGAGGATCTCCCGAGTGATGAGGTCGACGAATTCTTCACCGGAATCGTCCAATACGAGGAATTTATAGTTGGAGCGAAAATCGCACCAAAAATCAAACCAAGAAAAAACACCACCACGGCCCTTCTGCTTAAATTCAATTGCCCCACCGCACCTAACTACATAGACATACCTTTTTTTGTCGCCAAAACCAAGGTTACACCATTCGAAAGACGTCCGATGCGATGCTATAAATGCCAGGAATACGAGCACACAAGCCAAAATTGTAACGGTAAAAAAAAAAGATGCTCACACTGCTCCCAGGACGACCACAATAAGCGAGACTATCCCTTGTCGTGCCCATCCGAAGAACCTCACTGCTTTTACTGCAAAGTAAACGGCCACCCTACGCGACAACTAAGTCGGGCGACGAGAGGCTGCGGCCGCGATTCGCTTCCCCCAAGCTGACCCTCCCACCCAGGAGAGAAGATCAGCATCATTCCCTACACACTTCCTCATAACGCTTCTAGATAGCGGTGCGAACAAAGTTGCTCCCTCAATGAACCCATTCACCATGATAAACTCACCCTCCAAACAACTGGGAGGCAGACCAATAAACATAAACCGACAGGGAAAGAAGTATCTGGCCCACGTCGTAAATATCGAGCTAAGTAACGCTGTTATAGACAAAAATAGACAAACACAAACTCACTGTCGAAATACATCCGTTCTTCAATGCTACAAGACGGATTATATACACTTCCAACTACACTCCCAGATTTGACCTAAGGGCTTTTGCAGCAGGTTTAGCAAAGGATTATGAAATCACCAACGTTTCCCTAGCAGAATGGATTAAACCACAAAACATCCACACCACCGCGTACCAAATCACTTTCCCAGGACGTGACACACCGGAATTTATAGAAATCCCGGGCGAACAGGGAACAACAAAAACTTACCCAGTGGCGACATGGCCTGCTTTGTGCAAAAAATGCCTGTAATACGGCCTAGTCATCAAATACTGCAAACCATGCATACCTCAACGCTTTAAAAGGTGCGCCGGCGAGCATGACCGAAAGGACTGCACAGCCCACCAATCTAAATGCTACCACTGCTCATATTTCCATGAGGCAGGTTACCTCGACAGCCCAGAGCAGATGGACCAGAAAGCAATGACAATCATACAAAATGACCGCAGAGTCACACGAAAGCAAGCTATCCAAATCTTTTATGACGAAAACCCAAACTGCCGTAATTTAAATTACACCAAAGCAGTTAAATCTACAACTAAGTCTACCCCAACAGACAATATTTGTGTACAGTCAACACAAACTACTACCATGACCCCAAAATCCCTCTCCAGTACTAACAATACCACAACCAGCCCTGCGACCGCCCTCGTAATAGAGGCGGGCGCCCCGAACAACGAATCCACCAGTGCCCAGGAAAGCACTGCGATGGATGCTGCCTCGGTCGACTACGAGGAGAGGTCCAAGAACCCAAGAAGCAAAAGGCCAAGAGACGATGATTCCTCCGACGACGACCGCGGGATACGCGGCACCCTCTTGCCACGAAACAAAAAGATTAGTAGCACCCCACAAACCACAGCTCGCCTCGATCAGAGCGTTGAACGACTTCTGACCGTCTTAACTGCAACCGCACCCAGCGAAAACCAAAGGGAGGTATTCAACTCTCAGCTAACATGCCCAACACCAGAACATCTCACAAGTGAGAACGACCATCGCTTGCGCGAGGACGCCATGAAAATCTCCAACGAAGAACTGATACACCAAAACACTGATCTACCATGCATTGCACTAGACTCACATATCTCAACGACTACTACTCAGCCCATCATAATGTTTAAAAAACCCTCCATAGAAGAGAAACGCGCTCACTCAAGAAACAAACACAAAGATCGTACTCCCTCATCCTCTTCCTCTTCCTCCTACAAGAGCACTCACAGCCGAGAACGCAGTGAGTCTAGGAGATCATGTTCTACAGAAAGCGGACGCTCATGCGAACGCTCTCGATCTATTACACCTGCGCTTCGTAGAAAAGAACACCACGAAAGTTCCTCCGGACCACCAAAATCTGGGGGTGAAACAAATCCGAAATGAACAACAACACGATACTTCAGTGGAATTGCCAGGGACTTGGAAGCAAGAAAGATGAATTATTATCGCTAATCTCCACCCATAAACCTTTGGTGGTAGGCCTCCAGGAGATCTAACTCCGCGACACAGCCACCTTCTCTATCCCTCAATATGTCATACACCATCGCTAAGGTCACAATAATGTGACTGCACACGGCGGAGTGACACTTATGATCCATCAAAGCATACCTCACCACCTCCTCCTTCTGAGGACAGAATTCCAAGCTGTCGCAGTGAAGATATATATCTCAAGACCTATTGCGGTGATATCTATCTTCTAGTCACGCAACCACGACCTCACGGAGGCACTAATGACCGATCTTCTCAACCAACTGCACCATCCCGTACTTCTCCTTGGAGACTTCAACAGCTACCACGAAGTGTGGGGATGCTTGAGAACAGAGCCCAGAGGAGTGATAATGGCCAACACCATAGACACTCACAACCTGGTCTTTCTTAACGACGGACAACCCACACGGATCACTCTCGAAAGTGAAACCGCCATCGATTTATCAATCTGTTCCCCTACTTTAGCTCCCTAACTCGTTTGGGGAGTCCTGCCTTCAACACATGACAGTGATCACAACCCAGTGATCATATCGCTCCTTACTAATCGACCAAACAATCCTAACGCACAAGAACTTCGATTAAACTACCGGAAAGCCAGCTGGGATGAATACTCGACACATGTCGCATGGGACGATGTGGAGGGCCTTCCCGAAGACATATCAGAGCACGACCATATCATACATCTATGCGAAAAATTCCAAAGTGCAGCTACTGCATGCATTCCCCAATATGTACCCTAACCTTTTTCCTAAAACCTTGGTGTTGCCCGGAGGCACAAGAAGCAAGGTATCGGCGTGTCAAGATGTGCGAGGCCTTCCGCCGCGCACGTTCCCCCAGAAACCGAGTAGCCTGGAGAAGGGAAGCTGCCGTGTTCCGCAAACCTAGCGTGGAGAAGAAACGAGAAAGCTGGACCCAATTAGTAAATACAATTAATCGAAACACCCCTCTTTCCCAAGTGTGGGGAAAAATCAGACGTATCCAAGGTCGCCCCGAGCGACCAATCCACATACTGTCGGACGGAGACACT
Source organism: Gammarus roeselii (assembly GCA_016164225.1). NCBI lineage: Eukaryota > Metazoa > Arthropoda > Malacostraca > Amphipoda > Gammaridae > Gammarus > Gammarus roeselii. The sequence continues at coordinate 5,460 of SDVV010023159.1, read as the reverse complement.
GTCTATTCTTCATACGCGGACATCGCGGACAATCTAGCTCAGACTTTCAGCCCAATATCACAATCAACAAATTATACGGCTTCTTCCCAACAGGAAAAGATCCTAAGAGAAAGTGAGCATATCGACTTCACTTCCACAAATGAAGAATTCTACAACAAACCTTTCTCCATCCATGAACTACAATATGCAATTGACCACACTCCTGAAACCTCACTCGGGCCGGACCGAGTGCACATCAACATGATCAAACACATTTCTGACTACGCTCTCCAGCACCTACTAAAGGTGGTAAATACGTTTTATTCAAATTCATTATTTCCCAACCAATGGCGGGAATCCGTAATTTTCCCGATACCCAAACCCGAAAAATGTCACAGCGACCCGCATAACTATCGTCCCATTGCCCTAACTAGCGTCCTATGTAAGACTATGAAAAGAATGATAAACTCACGCCTAGTCGACTACTTTGAAATGCATCCAGGCCATAACAACATTTAGTGCGGTGGCCGTAAGCGCCACTCCACAACGGACCACCTCGTACGATTAGAATCAGACATTAGACAGGAATTCGTCCGATGAGAACATGTGGTTTCCATATTTTTCGACGTTGAAAAAGCATACGACACTACTTGGAAAAGCGGGATCATGATGGATCTCTACCGTAAAGGTTTGAGAGGTCGGCTACCACTTTTCATCCACAAATTTCTACAAAATCGCACTTTCATGTTCAAGGTTGGCGTCACTCAGTGTCCGTCATATCCACAAGAAATGGGCGTTCCCCAGGGAAGCGTCCTCAGTGTCACTCTTTTTATCCTCAACATCAATCAGTTAGCCGTCATTTTTTCCCGAGATGGAAGACTGCTCTCATCACTATACGTGGACGACCTACAAATAAGCTACAGACACCAGCCTCATAACTATTCGCCCTCTAAAACTAAAAGCATGCACTTTACCCTTGTGCCCGGTTTACACCTGAAACCAGCCCTAACGCTGCACAACACACCTTTAGCTTACGAAGAAACGATCCAATTCTTGGGTCTTATGTGGGACTCTAAACTCACGTGGTGACCCCACATTGCAGCGCTGGCGACTCGCTGCAAAAAGTCGACAGGACTTATCCAATCGGTATCATCCCTGAAGTTCGGTGCCGACATGGACACCGGAATGACGCTGTTCAGAGCAATAATACGATCGCGCATAAACTACGGAGCCGTTGTCTACGGATCTGCAGCCAAAACTACTCTCGACCCTCTCTCGACCATCGCAAACAATGCTTTGCGTATCACAACCGGCGCGGTCCGCTCCACTCCAATCGAATCCCTTAACGTGCTCGCTAACAAACTTCCACTTCCGCTCCGGCGAGACAAACTTTTACTACTATACTATTTTAAGACTAGAAGTCTAATCAACAACCCAGCAATCAGCCACATCACCAACATATCCGATAAGCGCCGTTTTGCGGCTAAAAAGAATATATGCCCACCGTTTTTCCTACGTGTGGACAACCTACTGACCTCGCTAAACATCAATCGTAAATCTATTAAGCCTTCATTTTCCTACTGAATCCTTCAAATTAACACACCAACATGGATGATCAACCCACCACCGGTCAACCTAGACCTGCAAATGTACCCTAAAGTAACTACTCCAACCAACGCGTACCGGCAGGAATTCCTAAGACTACTCGAGAAAGAATATTTAGAACACCGCCACATATACACTGACGGCTCCAAAACCGCGGACGGAGTGGGTGCCGTCACTGTGTGCGTGGACACCCCACTTGGCCACCCTCGCACAGGAGGTCTCCGTGTTCTCTGCGGAGCTTCACGCACTCCAACTAGCCATCTCTATTGCAAAAACACATCACTTTTTCAAATACGTCGTATTCTCAGGCAGTCTGAGTGTCCTCACCCAGTAAAACACTGCATTATGAACATCCAATTCTACGTAAAATGCAGCACGATCTCTTCGTGATGACCGAGACGGGTCAGACAGTGGAATTCTGCTGGATCCCCGGGCACGCGGGAATGAAAGGAACCAAACTTGCGGACTCGCTTGCTAAACTGGCATCTACTCACCGAGAACAATTTTTCGCAATACATTACCGGGACTGGTTCTCTATCATCAACTCCCATATAACATCCCGATGGGATGAAATGTGACAACGGAGTGGACAAAAAATGCTTTCAGTCAAACACTAAATCGCAGAATGGGAAACAAAGTTCACCACCAGAAAAGACCAAGTGTTCATCAACCGCTTGTGCACGGGACACACGTGGATAACTCACAACCACCTGATGGATGTCGACATGAGACCAAACGCGCCACCTTGCCCCTGTTGCCACCAAGTGGCTATCAGCGTGAAACACTTCCTGATGGATTGCAACGCACTCGCGGCAGCCCGCCGAGCGTTTCTAGATCCCCCGTGCAACCTACAAAGCCTATTCCCGAACCCAACCTACCGTAAAAAGCTTATCGCTTTCGGAAAACACACCGGACTATACGAAGCTGTTTAAACCTCAAACACCTGTGCAAATGAGGTGGTCTCCACCCCATTACGCACAGAAATAACAACACATTTTACGAAGATACGCATTAACTCTTTACTCTCTCGTACGCGCTAGTACGCGAATATGCCACAATTGAAATATGTACTGACTTCATCTTGACATGACTAATATTTTCGCACGCGAGGCCGTGTGAACTTACCTGAATCAACGACGGTCGCGCCTTACGGGGAGCCTATTATGACTCACATTGTGGCTCTGGTGGAAAGGTCCTAATCAAATCAAATCGAAGGTGTACGATTAATATTGTGAATCGGTGATGATATAGTCAATAATGTTGAATAGTGCACGAACACCGCGGCTTATATCCGTGAGCGAGTAAAAGACAAACAGATAGATAGATAGATATAGATAGACACTAGGCCGCATCCCCCAGAAAGGGGGGTGGCCGACGGCAAGGCGCACCTCACACTCTCATACGCTCACACTCGCACAACTTAGCTCCTTTGTGCTAAAGGGTCTGGCCGGTAGCCCCTCAACTTACACTCTGGGTCCCGAATGCACCGAGGAACCGTCGTCAGCAGCAGGGCCCGACAGTTTTCACTGGTTTACCCCCGTTGCGTCATAATGGCCGGGCCCCCCCCACCCACGACCATCCCGACAGCGGGATGCCAAGGGCGGGAAAACACATCAGGACAGCGTCAAAATCAACCATTCACAACCATTCTCCACTCACGCCTGTTCATTGCACGCTCTCTCACCACCTCCACATTCATGTCTCTTCTTCCCAACGCCTGCTTCAGACCATCCATCCACCCAAACTTCGGTCTACCTTTAGGCCTGCGACCACTCGCCTCCGCATTCATCACATTCATCACCCATTTCACCAATCTCCCTTCATCCATCCTCTCCATGTGCCCGAACCATCTCAGTACACGTGAATCCACTCAGTTCTCCAACTTTTTCACCATCCCTGTTCTGATTCGAACCTCGTCGTTGGTGATCCGGTCTCTCAGCGTTACTCCAGCCATGCTCCTTAGACATTTCATCTCGAGAACATTCAACCTTCTTTTTTTCTCTGCTCTCACCCCCCAAGCCTCAGCTCCGTAGAGCACAGTTGGGACAACAACACCCTTATATAGCCCTCTCTTTGCTTCTATCCCCAACGTCCTACAGCTCATTACACTCTTCAGTGCACCTAACACTTCACATCTCTCCTTCACTCGCGCCTTCACTTCTGTTTCCACTAGTTCAGTTATCTCCACATGGGAGCCCTGCTATTCAAAACACTGAACTTCCTTCATGAGCTCTCCATTCAGGGTGACATTAATTTTGCTCGCATCGACAGTCCTCGAGCATCTCATTACTTGACACTTTCCGACGTTCACTCGAAGCTTCCTCCTCTCACACACTCTACCAAACTCAGACACTAGCCTACATAGCTTCTCCTCCGAATCCGCAACCAGGGTCGTATCATCAGCAAAATGGCAACTGACTCAACTGCCAACTCCGCCCATTCGCTTCCAACAGTTCCAAGCCACGACCCAGCACACTCGCGTTCACCTCCCTGACCACTCCATCCATATAGTGGTTGAACAGCCAGGGAGACATCACGCAGCCTTGTCTCGGTCCCACTTTCACTGTGAACCAATCACTCACCTCGCTCCCCATTCAGATACATGCTCGCCTGTCAGCATAGAAACTCGCACCGCTTTCAACAGATGTCCGCCCACTCCATACAACCGCAACACCCTCTACAGCGCTTCACTGTTAATCCTGTCGTATGCCTTCTCCAGATCCATGAAGGCCCAGAACACATCCTTTCCTTTGGCAAGGTACTTCTCACAGACCTGTCTCACTGCAAAAACCTGATCGGTACACCCTGTACCACTCCTAGAGCGACACTGTTCCTCTCCAATGGCGCAGTCCGTACAGTCTCTAATCCTTTTGATCAGCATTCTCCCGTACAACTTACCAACCACACCTAACAGACTGATACCTCTCGAGTTGCAGCATTCATTTTTATTCCATTTGCCCTTATATAACGGAACAATGCAGGCACTGCGCCACTCACTCGGTACCACGCCTGTCACAAAACACAAGTTCAGTGACCTCACCAACTATCCGACAATCGTTACTCCTCCCTTCTTCAGGCACTCGGTCGCAACGCCATGCAAACCAGGAGCTTTCCCTGCTTTCATCATGTCCACCGCCTTCTGCACCTCTTCCCTGGTAATGTCCGCAACAAGTCTTTCTCACAAAACTGCCATTCGAGCACCATTACCCACAGCAACAATGTCAGCCTCTGTGTCATCCTCGACATTCAACAACTCATCAAAATACTCGGCCCACCTCTTCCGTTCATCACCACTTTCCAAAAACAACTGGTCGTTTTCATCTTTCACCACTTCCTCCTTTCCGGTCTCTCCCTTTCTCACCCTCTTCACCTCTTTCCAGAACATATTTTTTTTCTCCTCAAAATTCTGGCACAACCGTCTGCCCCACCTGGCATTAGCGTCCCTTTGGGCTCTCCTCACCACCCGCTTCACCTCGTTTCTCCTCTCTTTGTACCTTTCATGAGCTACATCCGACTTCACCTGCAACCACTCCTCAAACGCTCCTCTTTCCCGTGCCACCGCCAGTTTGACCTCTTCGTTCCACCACTCGCAGCCTTTCCTCTTGCACCCTCCTTCACGGCGCGCACCACACACCTTCTTCGCCCATCTCAGCAACGCATCCCTTAACGTCTCCCATTCTTCCTCCACATCTCTCAGATCCTCTCCTCTCACGTTGTCATATTCTTTCTTCAACACCTGCTGGAACTCCTCGGCTCTACTTTTCACATTCAGTCCACTCACTTTCACTACCTCTCTCCCTCCTCCCACTCGTTTGTTGCCCTTCCACTTCTGCTCCACTCTTAATTTACCTTCCACCAGCAGATGGTCAGACACTC
>SDVV010023158.1:0-12806 GCA_016164225.1 Gammarus roeselii | reverse complement strand
GTGCAATGGCACGTCTTTCTAACCCGCGGGGCAGCAGTACGTAAAATTCTCGAAATTTCAATTATTTAAAAGTGTCGAAAAATTGAGTGTGTCGAAATATTGATCTGTGAACTAACCCAGATTATCATGCGTATTCATTTATATCACAAAAAGTGTCAATACGCGGTATGAAGTTATGATGTAATGTAATCGATTTCAAATTTAATGAAATTAAACATTGGAGTGCCGGAAACATAATTTGTGGAAATGCAGTTTTACACGAAAATCTATTTCAGTCATTTCATTACAATTCATTCTCAGCTAATAACCATGGACAGCTTATATATCACATTACCTCATCGGGTAAAAGACGCTTACATTTCGCTTTAATATGTTACATGAAACAAATTTGAATGTACAAATTATCAATGGATTCAAGTATTTTGTGTTCATTTTCGTCTGCTTCCAAGCAAAATACCAATAACTTTCACATACTTTACGATTTTAAGAATATTAACTAACAACGGAACTGGAATTATGTACGACAGTGGATATTATTAGGGTTATATATATATATGCTGGTTAACTTTCATCACAAGTTCATTGCAGTTATAATTGTTTTTATGTAAAGGAATATTACATGCTTAGCGATGTTTGAAGGAACTATCATTAGCCTAGATAGGCTCAAATGAAACTCAGAGTATTAAGCATTGTAGGCATTAGGTATGCTATCAAATATCTTATAATCAAACTTACCAACTCGTGTAGAAACTGCCTATATCAATATAAGCTTCTTGTTTGGCGTTTAATACCTTTTATTTGTACCATTTTCATGTATGAAATATTTTCTGTCCGAAATTTGTTTGTACATTTGATTTCTGAAAACAAAATAAAAGATCAATTGTTGGACATGTGGAAAAACTTACAAAATGTATGTCTGAATATTATAATATTTATATTGATATACACCTAAACCGCAATGGCATTCATTTGTATTTCTGGTAACGTCCTACAAGGAACTAAAATGATCTGAGTAGTTGTGAGACTCGGCTCATAAAGCTTGCATGCAGATTCTAACATTACGAGTCAATTTTTGAGAGATACGTCCCAGGTTTAATGGCAGGGAATAGCAGTCACTCCTGTAACAGCTGAAATGTGAAGAAAGCTGCAAAAAGCGTTCTCCAAAATTGAAAAAAGTTAGGCAAAATAAATAACTTTGTAGCAGAAGCCCTAATAGGCTTCAAATGAATTACTTTGAAGACATTCATACTGTGATCTAAGGTATGTTCGAGAACATGAGAAAGAATCATACAAGGCAAATTATGACAAAAAAAACATTGCAAATGAGCTGTTCGTATCTAATTCTTGTTTGTTTGTTATTCATAGCGTAGTTTATGTCTTTCAAACTCTCAGTAACAGAACCTAATTGATTCGACGTCATTCCAAAGGAAATATCGCTCCAGCTATTCCAATGACCACATTCGCTTCCACCATCCAAGATGACACCTCTCCTACACCATCTCATAGGACACCTCGCATCCAGGATCCCAAAGGACCCCTCGCTTCCACCATCCCAAAGGACATCCCGCTTCCACCATCTCAAAGGACACCTCGCTTCCACCATCCAAAGGACACCTCGCTTCCACCATCCCATACGACACCGAGCGTACATCATGCCAATAGACACTTTGCGCTTACCCCATCCCAAATCCCAGTTTGCTCCTGCCATCTCAAAGGACACCTCGCTTACACCATTAAAGGACACCTCGCTCTCACCATCTAATACCAGTTTGCTCCTGCAATCCCATAGCACACCTCGTTTACACCATCCCAATACCAGCTGGCTCCAGCTATCAGAAATGTCACCTCGCCTACACCATCCCAATACCAGCTGGCTCCAGCCATCCCAAAGTACACCTCTTTTACACCATCCCAATACCAGCTGTCTCCAGCCATCCCAAAGACTGACTCGCTCTGTCAATGACTCATCATAACCTACACGCGACCAGGCTCACATCATTCCGTACTCACGCCTCCCATTCCAATCAATCAACAGCTTTTCTGTGATCAGTCGGCCGAGGGCGTCAGTGATGGTGATGAATAAAATATAAACATCTTTTTCACAGTAGAGTGGTGCGGCTTCAGGTAATGTCATGAATTGACGGATCTCGTATATTCGTGGCAATATATCAAATCAATTGTAATTCGAGTTATCAATCAAATGAAACACGCTGCAAAATATTAATCGTGCCTGTATTTATTCTGCATGCGTCACGCTGGCAAAGCTAACACGTTCTAATTAATAAATTTTATTTATGCTATGAATATTTATAACGGCACTTCCGTCATCAAATAGTTTCCAATTCAACAAATTCCTCACCGAATGCTGTTAGCTGACTTTGTGTTTCAATGACAACAGGACATTGGTGAATCAATGTTCTTTCTGCCAAAAATCGGTCGTACAAGCAGCAAAAGAACGGAAGGTTTAAAAATTTAAAACGGAAGGTTTAAAGATTTAAAATAGTATAATGGAATAAATAAACGTTACCAGTACTTTGTTATTACACACCCGGTTTACACTAGTCTACAAATGAACTAGGGTTAGTCAGACAATCATTCGGTTTTTGTTTTATTCATGAAAGTATGATTTGAAATGAAGAACCTTTATCATGCACAATATGATGATTGAATAATATAAATTGTAATGTATATTTTTCGTAGCTAAAAAATATCCAGCAGAAGCATGCAATTTAAATTAAGTTTCTCAATGAAAGTAGAATGGACACAATAAAACGGCCGAAGCAAATTGCTCTTCATGTGAAGCAAACAACGTACTATTCTACTGAGCACATCATTTTTTTATCTCCGAGTGCTATTGTTCGACGTACGTAAACAGGTGTCGACCGCTCTGATCATTAGACCCGTAGAGGGTGGCCCTCGCTGCCCTCGTCTACGTGTCAAGCGCCACATGGCACAACGACGACCAGGAATCATATGCAACGGCATGACATGACTGGCCCTCGTTTTAACAAATTGCACTTTCGAAAGAGGAGCACATAAAATTGTATACCTCTGATTTGGAGGATGGGACATTGGTAATTTATTTGCGATTGTGGCACCGCATGCAGTTGCGGTAATAATTTTTTTTCACAGTTTGCTTCCACGGAGCCAAAATACAAAAATCATGAATATATTTCTTCGACAACTGATTAAAGCATGATTATAGTGACGTATAGGTTTCCCATCTTTTATTTCGTACAAGACTTTTTTTTTATAGACTTGATTCGGAGTTTACTGTTAAATGTAGCATCTTTAACTTCCAACATGTTTTCCATTTGATGAAATACCCAAAAAATGTATGGTTTCTAACTGTGACTCTCTGGAGTGATTAAAATCATATACAACATTTTTTTGTATTGATAATATGGAATACCATAGATGTAAAGAGAAAAAAATATTATGCACAATCTACCATTTAGGAATTAGATGCCATTCGATCATTCAAGAAGATGAAAATCCCTCCAGCATGTAGCTGCCCTACATATGGACGGAATACATTGAATACATCATTGAGTATTGAGCCGAATGTCATAATATTCTATATTCGATCGGAATAACTTCTCCAAGAAATAGGATGAAATTCGGCCTATACACTACCTGTGCTTGAAGTATAAACAATTCTTCATTGTCCACCATTTTCAGCCTTTGGCTAGTCGGTCCTATGTGGGCTGCCTGCTTGGCGTCCGTCCTTCTGTCGCTCCTTACTGCCCACATTAAAAATGCAAAAAATTCGCTAAGTATTAATCGATTTCGTCGTTTTATGGCTCAAATGAAAGAGTGACATCGTAGGCAGATCGAGCATTTTGTATGTGAAATTATTCATGATATCCCTTAATTGTGCCCTGAACTCGCGCTTCATGTTTCCTAAGGGAAAATTGTACTTCAATCTGATATGCACTTTTCCACAATGAAACAGCGGGGCTTCTTACATACTGAATTAATTAGGTTATGCTTAGACATGAGAGTAATACAGAAGATTTCATAATTCACTAACAAATTCCACTCGATCAAGGGATAAAGATTGTGCTCACGCATTCTAACGTAAAATTTGTTTATACTACTTTTATATCTATCGCTAACCACTCGACCGCCGTGGCCGAGTGGTCAGCGTGTCCGACTGCAGTGTCAGCCTCTGGTGCTGCATGTCGCGAGTTCGAGCCTCGGCATGGACACGGCGGTCCTCTGTGTCAGCCTAACTAAGCCACCCTCCTAACTAGTGGGACACGGCTGTATGTCTATGTCCATACATATCTATCGCTGATTGATGAAAACATATATACATTTTAGTGCACAACGATTCACGCTTATGTGATTCACGCTTATTATTTTTGAACTTATATGATGAAAATTTGGTCATAAAAACATTGTTCAATTTATAGAACTATTAATCTTTCTTATTGAAACTGGAAAAGATTATAAAAACTGATCTTACCCAAGCGAGAGGTAGTATGATTCCGGTGTCGATGTAATTTAATGTGCAAATATGTGCATTTTATATTGCAAGTCGTTGGTATTGGCATTGTGGAGCTAAGTTTGATTTGAACGGAATTGAATTATTTATTGCTACTGCAAACCAGTGACAGTTGAATAATCTTTATGATATTGTTGTGCGTTCTTGTACTGCTAGGATATTATTGAATTATATTTGGAGTCATTCATATTCTAGGGAGTTCTAAGAGGAAGATTCAATTGTCTTGTTGTTTGACTTCAAGAGATTCTTCATATCCCAGGGCCTTCAACTATTCTTTGAGATCTAGTTTGTTTAACACAGGCCTGAGCTAGCTTACGCCCTTCGGTTATAAAGAGAGCTTATTATACGCTGTTTTGTTGTTTGAGTTGCTGTGGGGGTTACCATTGTGCAGCATTCGCCTCGGTTATCCCGCCCCCCGCCGTCCCACTCAGACTTCTCATGAAGCTTAACTGTTTTGTGTCGGAAGTTATTGGTTAATAAGTTAAAGGAAAAGAGTGGCTTATATAAGCTCACATTACAAAGGAGCAAAACTTAAATAGACGGCTGTGAGTGTTGACCCAGCATTAGCCGGGGCCGGCGTGTCGTCAGCAGTGGCCGTGACCGTCAGGCTGTTTGCCTTGCCGGGAAATCCAACAACACTTTTGATTAATGTCGTCCCTTGAACAAATAAGGATAACGAAAATTATCCAGCAATCAAACTTATGATAGAGCACTGTAGGATTTGTGTACCAATTGACAAGTTCTTGGAATATTTAGCAAAAAACGTTCCCTTACTTTCAAGAGGCCAGCTAAGTTGTGTTGCAGGTATTGGGAGTCACTCAGACCCTTGGCAAAAAGCGGGGGTTCAACGAGGTGGCAAAATCAAATCCAACGGGAGGGGCTGGTAACCCGTTTATTGGGCTTTCACAAAGAACGAACTGAAATTCATCAACAATACTCCCAGGGTAGTGATAACTTGGCCCAAAGACAACGACAAAAAAAATATCACGAAGTTGACAACGAGTGTACGGGAACTTTAAAATGATCAATAGTAAGATTGATAAAAATGATCAATCTTATCACATCCAACCAACTAGCAGTGCTAAGGATTGATTTACGGGTGGACGCAGCCAAAATCAAATCAAAATCATATAATGGGAGGGTCTCAATCTCTAAAATTAACCGTCCATTACATGAGCCAGCAAAATACAACAAATACCTATACACAGGAGACGTAAACATGCCTTATATAGTAAGAATATTGTGTGTGCATCATAGTCAGCATTAATCGATGTCTTATGCATGGAATACATTCACTTATAGTTTCGTTGTTTCAACACCGAAGCGTTAAACGCTCGTGACCACTTGATGATTTGTGGTTTGTAAGTAAATTGATACAAACACTCTATTTCGTGGTGACGTAAAGTTTTGTATTGAATAACTTTATATTTTTAAAGTAATTTCCGCTAAACGAACAATGATGAAATTAAGAGTTAAATCATAACAAACTACTTTACTCTCAAAAATGCATTTTAGATAGATTCCTAGGAAAATTGGTGAACATCCTCAAAACTACCCCTGAAAACCCGGCCTAAAAACTGTCATCTGAATTACCAAATAGTTATTTGATACAATATAGAGGCATTGTTAATTGAATTGGCTACAAGTTATTTGCACTTAACCTCTCATGTTGGATAAAATAAAATTCCGGACCGATGTTGATGCCAGCCCCGGCGCAAACACTCAAATGTAAAGGTAAACAACCCCGGCGCAAACACTCAAATGTAAAGGCAAAAGAGCGCAATTCGCTTTACAACCTTAGGGGCCCAGGAATCGAAGTTAATTCCCGCCGGCACAAAACTAAAGAAATGAATGAAACAAAATGTGACAACAAATAGAAGTCCAACAATAGATTTAGGGCAGTGGTCGGGGACTGGTACTACTTAATCAGTTTAAAAAATACCACACGATGCCGCATGATATATTTCCAGGAATGGTTAATCTACGAGTTGGAAGCTGGGTGAGTAACGGTTTGATACAACTAAATGCACTGTGAGGGACGGTTGGGTATCCAAACTGTAAGAATTGTTCTGCATTACGTAACTATTGTTCAGTGAATTGAATGATGATATCACGATTTTGTGCTGACGTCATGTCAATTTTGTTTCAGCACAGACATAATGAGCTTCTTTGACTCGTGAAAAGAATGTAGTTATTTAACAATTTTTGTTATTTATGCCATCTTTTTTTACCTGAGGCCGGCGTCGCATGATGGGCTTGGGGGCAGCTGCATTGACGATATAGCTGTCCGATGTCGGCCTCATGGGCTGTTGCGGATATTGAGAGCGCTGCGTCTGTCGGCTGACATCGACGACAGGGAGGGACGGGGACACAGCAACTGCCAGAAGTCGATAGAAGAGGATAGATGGCCACTCTATAGAAGAAATGTAAATTTATTTATGCTGAAAACTATATATACATTTATGAAACTACGCCATCAGTTCGCCTCTTTCCCTACACTTGATTTTACTACCTTTGATTGGAGAATCCGAAACATAACAGCTCGTCTGCTAATGCTTAACGTATTATCAATTATCTGTAATACTGACTTCTGTTGACTCGTAATTCAACGATAAATGCATGCGAACGTTGACGATTCCCACAATCGTTCAGAAGGCAATTTTTCAATCAATTTGTGTAATTAATCAAGAAATTTTCTACACAATCTGCATCTCCTGTAATTAAATAATATTTCCAAATTCCTTTTGTTTACGCTCTTTGTCGGAAAAAAATGTTTTGGGGACAATGACAATTCTTTCTAAATTTATTATCCCAGCTGTACAAATACAAAGTTCTAAAAATGAGTGAAAACATTGCTCCATTACTTCCTCAGATTTAAGCATCCACACAAATGACATGTAAAACTGTCCTAAGCCTGAAAAACTGCAAATAAGCTGACAGTGTCTCCACCTACGGCCGAGTAACGGCGCCCATTGCCGGGTTATGAGGACTCGCGCCTTTGTTGAGGTCATTCGTGAGAGGGCCGAACAGATTGAGCTTCCGCGAGAGGACCAACTGCAGCGCGTGTCGCGTGTGGAAGGGAGCAGACCAATAGATCATTGATGTCGAGGAAAATTGGATCATTATTCTCTCTTCACTATGGGCTGGCATTGCAAAAAAATACACACCCATCAATGAATAGTACATTAAAAAAGAGAAAAAGGTCCTACGTTAATCGATGAAAATTATTTGATTTATTGTTTCCGATTTTTTCCCAGTTACTGTAAGTTGGATTGGATTTGCATGCTCCCAATAGATAGAGAGTAACTGGTTAGATGGCCATTATTAGAGCGGACTGCAAAAAGATACGGCAGGATGACCTGGGATGCTCCTGCCTTGTTAAAAGTAGGAAAATTGGTGTTTTTTCCTGTAAGAAAATTTATTCCGATCAAGTCGTGGATGTTAAAGAGATAAATGATGCAACAAAGTGAGTCATCAAGCCTTGAAACGCTTATACAACTCACACACAAACACAAATCTTTGCACACAAAATCCTCATCCCTAGTAATATTCTGTATTCCCACTCATAAGTTTATCCCAAACCACCCCATCTAATTCTTTTCGCTTCAGTCTGTCGCCAGCCCCTGCTCCACAGGGTTGTTCCATCAGGCGAATCTACTTTCAAGGCGGATAAAGAAACGTCAGGATGTCGCTCTCAGGACAGTAATATCATCTACAACCTTGAAGGACACGAGGGGGATAGTATATCAGTCGGCGGCTGTCGTATTATGCGCAGCATGACGAGACGTGTTCCAATAATGGTGTTTTGACAATGTCGAAGTTGTTTTGACAATGTCGAAGTTGTTTTGACAATGAAGAGGTGTTCTGACAATGATGAACTTCTCACAAAAGACCAGAATAATCAACAAATAGCGAGATCTGTTCAGTTGTGCTGCCCAATTAATGCCGCATCTCAAACAGCCCGCTGTTTGTTGCGCTCGAAATATTGCATTGTGCTCACTGTATTTTAGTATGGGTTGTTTTTCGAAGGGATGTAGTGCGTTGAGATTTTGGAAGTAAAATGCTTCATTTCCATGGGATACAATCCATATGAAATCATTTTATGTTCTGAAATAAAAAGTTAAGTGGAAGGGAATAAAAACGTGTACATATACTGAGAAATAAAAATAAATTAGACTAATTGAGAAAAAGGTTTTGTTCTGTTTGGCCTCAAACATTTTGCTATATGTCATAGCCGTTATAAATGAATTGGTGACCCAAGGACCAATGAATTGAAGACCCAAAGACCAATGAATTGGTGAACCAAGGACCAATGTTACTTGGATAGTGTTATGAATACCGACAAAAAACAGCTAACTCACACTCTAGCTTACAGTAAGGAATGTATAGTAGAGTAGACCAATGTCAAGAAGGTCAGCAAAGCATGTATGAAGTTCACAATTCCACAAAATTCATAACTTGTATCTGATCTTCTCACGAATGACAGACATGAACTATGAACAATGGACTCTGTGCAGTCGCTTCGACCAATTAGTGCTGCATGACCGCTAGTATGTGAAAATTTTAAGAAGAATAAGCACATGCGAACAGTCATCCCTAAACTCAGTAATATTATCTTTTCTTGAATCATCCTGGTGAGGTGTTTGTATCATATATAAAATTATATTTTTATGACCAGTTTTGCGGCCACTTCTAGCCGGTATCATCGATTCCTTAGCCTGTAAACTTGGTTAACTACAAGGTGGCTCTAGTGATATTATTTCCAGGTCATACATGCAGTTGACCCACTTCGAATATCAACAACGGATATAGTATTATTGACCAATCAGACTTGAATATTTCCCTGGTTGAAGGGCAGTGAAATTGCTTCCTATATTCATGAGTTTGTTCATTTTAATGTAATACTCAAACACAGGTGAGCCGAATAGATCCTTTCTGCCCACACAATGTCTGCTCAACATTCATTTGGAAGGGGAAATTAATAAGAGATTATGTCATCATACCCTTAGTGTATGTTACATGACCATTCTCAAATAATAATCAACGTGAAGTCTCTTTACAGAAATGAACCACAAATCGGTATATTATATAACATTTTGTCAAAGTATTCTTTCTTAATACTAGTTGCATGCTTGTTAAGTCCTGCATATACATTTCATTGACGCATAAGATGGTAATGTATAAGCTCAATAACATAATTTTTTTGGCAGCATAAAACGTTTGCAAATATCACCCTGGTATAGGAGCGCATTCAGTTCCCCCATATTCGCCAGCTCTCTGACACACTTGTCCAGTTCCTCTGTCCAGCTGAAAATTCAATTGTCGTTGGTGTGCATGCCGTTGGTGAGACTGCCGAAAAGGGAAGCTTTCACCTCAAACAGGAATGATTTGGAAAGGAATAGACTGGAATGTATTCCAGAACAACAGATTCCGAAGACATTATGGAAGCAATTAAATTTACCGTGCTATATGTTGCATAACACACACAGTAGCAACGTATACGCAAATAGTACTCACAAACCCGTAACATAACGCACAGCAGCAAAACACACAAAAGCAAGGGGTGGCACTACTTGAACAAAATTTTTTTTTTTTAGATAACTGTGAAAATAGTTTGTGCTTGTGTGTACAGGAGTTTGTGTGTGGAGATTCGTGCAAAGGAGTTTGTGATTGTAGATTTGTGCATTGGGTCTTATGTGCGAGATTCGTGTTTGTGTGCTAGCGTTTGTGAGCAATAGTCTCCTTACGGAAAATGTTTGCTGAGGAATATGTAAACAGTAATCAACATCACCGACTAAAATATATCAGCAGAATATACTTTAAACTTTTAAATAACATATATTTTTTGTCAGATTTTATATCATCGATGAATTAAATCAGGTCAATGTTTCAGAAACAGGTCCGATGATCATTTACTTTGTACAAAATGTTTCGTGCTCTGACTGAAGGATAACAGTACACTTGTTTGCAAAAATATTTTGCGCTAACGAAGAGGCCAAAATTGTGCTCTGATGTAAAAGTAAAAAAATATTTCAATACATCTTTCGTTTTACGTATAACATGTATTTTTAAATTATGCAAGTGATTTCTTGTTACGTAAGAGAGTCTTGAGTTCACTCTTATTCCCAATTCAATTCATAGTAGGCTGAGTCTAAATTTATGAAGAATGCATTACACGTAGACTGACGTGTTCGGTAGGATTGCAATAACTTTTTCAGTATTCAGTTTATTGGGAATTTTGATTCTATCAGACGAACATCTGTATCATACATAGAACAATTTATATTAAACCGAAAGGCATCATCAATGTCCCAGACGGCTTGAAACAGTTTTCAGATGAATCATGTGACCAAAAAAATTATTTTTTCTATCACTTTTATCTATGTTTACCCGATTGGATCACAACTTGAGGTTAATACCATATATTTATGAGGAGTACAGTGATTAGAATTAATTCGTATAAGAAACAGAGCCAAACGAGTCGTGAAAACTGTAACAGAAGCGTTCGATGACATAATGTTCCCTTTTATTCTCCGTCCTACAATTAGATAAACATAGGAATTGTCATACTCAATAAGCTACTTTCGATGGGGTTCATTTCGTATTTTGAATTATGAATGTAGTATTAAAATATTCTATGAAATTATCTCTTGATACTCACATACTGTAATTACATGCTACTACTGACTCCCGTTGCATGTAGTTGTTGAAATGTGATTATTTAAACAGTTTGTGTACGCTTTTCCGAATAAAATCGTCTTGTGATCGTTGAACATTCGGGATCACCAAAACAAGCTATTGGTCGTTGCTTATCTCTTGTTCTTCACTTGGCCTCCTCAATTATGGACGATGAACAGGGATGATGAGATTGAGTATCCTCCACGCAACAAATCTAATAAATAGGAAACAATTCATCGGTTCAAACATACGTGACAAAAGGCCTCCCAAGGCAAATCCGGACAGATTACAGCTAGACAATTAGCCGAGTCATTACATTCAAAACAACATCTCTGATATCCATAAATTGGATAAATATCGTAACAAACTGGTTACGAGTGCCATTATACAAACATTGTTCGTATGTTTCACAGGATGTGTTAATTTGAAGGAATATGAATTTGGACTTGAATCGAAATCGTTTTTTCTGCTTTATATGCCAAGTGAGGGTGATTCTTTATTGTCTGAGGAAAAAGGTTCAAGTCGAGCAATCACCGATATTTTAGAATTTCTAAAAGGAAAGCTGCTGCCGACACAAATCGCAGGTCTCTGTGTCAATGATGTTGTAATGATCGAATAACATCAGCTAGGAATTTCTCTCGGACTTTGAACCCAAACAATCATTTGAAGAGACACTTTTCTGCCCATGAAATACTATTTTTTGTGGAAGTTATTGTTACAATCACTACCGACATTTTCACGCAGGAGTCCAGGGAGCAATTACAAGAGCTAAAAGTAGCCAGACAATCAGCAATTCGAATTTGATTCTTCTCGGAGTATTTTTTCTCCGGGAAGGTCTTTTGATGGGTTCCAGTCTTGTAGGGCCCTACAGTGAGCCATACAGCTTTTTCTTCTTCCCATCTTTTCCCTGGTTAAAAACAATGCTTAAGAGATACGCTGGTTACGTTAATAAAATTTAGCAACTTACTTCCAGATTTCATGAGAGAAAATCAACAGTGGATAAGAAGTACATATTCTACACGTACAAACTGTTCACTAGACACGTGTGACAAAGAGTACATTCGGCCTTTAGGAGCCATCTTGGAATTTTTCCATAGTCAACATCGCAGTGGATTGGTATAATTTATTATCTCTAAAGATTATTTAGAATACAGTCCTTTCTCCTTTGATGTAGCCGCTTATTTAGACTACCGCTGCTGGAGTAGAGACCCTTACTGTTTGCAACTGACTCGCATCTGCACACGGCTGGTTAATCTGGCGATGGTGGAGGCTGCTTCACTGCAGGGCAGTTGGTTGAGCCGTCATCTGATATTTCAGCCTACTGCACAATTAAAAAAATTATTCATGCCTCGGGGTGCAACGTCCATGGTAGCCTAAGATTCGGTAGGAAGTGGGTATGGTTCGGAATGTGCCTTAGCTTTTCGATGCCTACGCCGTTTGATTTTATTCGACTTCGCACAATTGTTTGACGATCCTCTGTCGACAACAGTTTGTTATTGCATTGTATGAGTCGATCAATAGTTTTGTATAAGAGGGACACGGGATTAACTGTTTTAGGGTTAAAACAGATCCATTTTTGTCCCTTGACTCACCTGCAATTGTAATTTTTCGAGATCTT
>SDVV010023157.1:0-12807 GCA_016164225.1 Gammarus roeselii | reverse complement strand
TATATATATAAATTCTCTGTAAATATCTCACCTTTGGAGAACGAACAATCACAGAACTGCTCCTCCCTGATAAGCCAACATGAACGGACCGAAAGCACTGGCTTATCTATAGATAACAGCCCGACCGACGCTACACTCTTGTTCATGACTACCATCCTAACGTGTTGGATCAGGGCTGTAGGGGAGGTCGCCTGACTTGGGAAATCATGCCTATGAGAAATGCTGGATATTAAATCGCATAGTATGAATTATGACTAAATAATGAAAAAATTCCTACCAAATCAGTATAAATATATAGCTGAGCTCTAAATAAAATATTAGGACATGAGCAAACATAGGGATATCACATTTTTTCGAGAATCGTCTAGGGATTTATATCATACCTATACCCATACCACGTGTCAATTGATTTATACAATACTGTTCGGATCGAGTTGAAAGCATGTGATCAAGGTTTGAATAGTACGGAGCAGCAGTGTCCGAAGGTGATATGAGATAAGATTGAGAGAGGGAAGAGATAAGACGCAGTCGAGGCATCCTATGTAAATAGTGGTGATAACATGAATGTTCATATTTAGAAACCTATGTTAATGTATTATCAATAAAAATGATCTTACATCATTGTTTCTATTAATATCACAATACACTCATAGGCCTAACAATGAATTGCAATAAAACGCATCCTGTCCTGCAATGAATTGTAATAAAAGGCCTATATCCGGCAATTAATTCTAATAGAAACGCCTCATGTCCTGCAATGGATATGCAATTGTTGCACCCGGAGCATACTATCAATAGAAAACATGGGATGCACAAAAAGTAAGAACATTAGGCGACCCATCCAAGTCCCCATACATATTTGCACCATCAACTGTCGTCGCTACATAAGCCGTCGTTTCAGACTAGGGTCAATCACACTTTACATGTAGACGCAACAGAGCGCAGAGCTATCCGTGCATGCTCGATCAATGTATCACTAACAGGATGTAGTTGACAAATCCCATTAGAGGAATGCCTACCTAAGACAGAAATTAGCAGACGCTGACTATGCACTTCTGATTATACGTTGCCTCGCAACAGCACCTCATGAGAAAGCAACTGGATGAATCCAGTTAGCCGGACGTATCGCGTGATCATCAACGCATCCGTTTAATCCACGTAAAAGGCAAGAGTACGATGTGAGGTAGTTAACAGATTAACTCCAGCACCCCGCCACGCCGTTCGTCACAACAGTTCATCATAAAGACTATATATTTATTTAGTTCAGGACTCCGTGTTTTTGGAGTGAACAATGTTTTTGAAGTCCTGCAATGAATTGTAATAAAACGCCTATATCCGGCAATTAATTCTAATAGAAACGCCTCATGTCCTGCAATGGATATGCAATTGTTGCGCCCGGAGCATACTATCAATAGAATACATGGGATGCACAAAAAGTAAGAACATTAGGGGACCCATCCAAATTCCCCATCCATGTTTCCACTATCAACTGTCGTCGTTACATAAGCCGTCGTTTCAGACTAGGGTCAATCACAATTTACATGTAGACGCAACAGAGTGCAGAGCTATCCGTGCATGCTCGATCAATGTTTCACTAACAGGATGTAGTTGACAAATCCCATTAGAGGAATGCCTACCTAAGACAGAAGTTAGCAGACGCTGACTATGCACTTCTGCTTATACGTTGCCTCGCAACAGCACCTCATGAGAAAGCAACTGGATGAATCCAGTTAGCCGGACGTATCGCGTGATCATCGCCGCATCCGTTTAATCCACATAAAAGGCAAGAGTACGATGTGAGGTAGTTAACAGATTAACTCCAGCACCCCGCCACGCCGTCCGTTACTACAGTTCATCATAAAGACTATATATTTATTTTGTTCAGGACTCCGTGTTTTTGGAGTGAACAATACTCTTCATATCATTAGAAACAACGAAGTGCAGATTAGCGTCTAAACAGTTGTGTATAGAGAGATTGAGCTCATTTTGGAATCACGGTTTAAACATAGTCTTCAGACTTGGTCGACAGCTGAGCGCATGCTACCACGCGTCCACTTCTCTGCACGTTAAAATGGCACGCTGCGGTGCTAACCGCTGAGCTACGGCACTGTAGTTTGCTAAGAGAACGTTCGTCTAGCACCTACAACGGCGCGTAGGCATACCACGCTTCGGACCACAGGATTCTGCGCGTCATACTCCCGGTTAAATAGCATCCAAGTTAGGTAACCATCCTATTCGTTAAAGTGTCAGCAGTGTGACAATATCTGAGTGATAAGAGCCGTGGTACCGGGTTAGCCGTGCCGGACATGTATTAGTGGTAGAAGTAAAACCCTCAACGTTGTGATACATCTTAACTTGTTGCGAATCCCAGGAATTGTGTAAGAGCCGTAGCGTTAGCATGTAACGAGTCTATGTGACTCAGAATAAGTGTGCCTCGTCTGGGTCTTGTATTGAGTGCTTGCAATAGTATCCGTATAACCCGTGTAAGGTATCAACGCGATATCATTAATGGTAAACATGCTGCGTGTGGAAACACCAAATTAAGATAGCCTTGGTGGGCCGCTTTCATAATCGTAACGAGTTTATGTCAGGTGACTCATTTGGGTGATGCCCCGTCTAAGCTTGTTTTGTGTATTATTGCAGCTACCTGTTTGGGCTGGTTCAGGTATTAAGCAAGTAAATAGTGAATACTTGTGCTAGTTTCATTATTAGTTTGATCCATCGGGCTTCTTTTTCCCGTTAGCGCAGTTGCCGAAGCCCGCTTCAGCTTGTGTGTTTTCATGTGTAATCTAAAGTATATTATATTGAGTATGTCGTGTATTACTCCCCCACCGACTTGACGTGTTGCTGAAGTAAAGATATATTTAGTTTCTGAGTAACCCCCTTGAGGACTGACAAGAGGTGTGCCGCTTTCAAGCGGCCTCACTCTTCCTCTATTTACGGCTGATTGAATATGAGACTGATAATTAGAAAATAACAAACTGGAGTCGTGCAACATCTTTACATGATAGGCAGAAAGGCTTCACTAGGGTGAAGCGTAGATAGAGGTCTGCACTTGAGGCCGCGGACCCTTCACGAAGGGGTGGAACTCTTCGCTGGTGCCTCAGACGTTTCACGGGTGCTCCAGCTCGTTCACAAATACCCCAAAGCTTTCACAAGTACCCTAGAGGCCTGAGCTCTTTCATTGGTACCCCGGGTACCTCCCAGCGCTTTTACTGGTGCCCCAGGTGAGCCGGGGAGGGGGGAGTGTGAGTGTGTGTACTCAGACAAATAAATATTAACAATGTAAACAGTAATAAGCGCTTCACGTGTTAAGTCGGTGTGGAGTGTGGAGTGTAAAAGCGCAAGTAAGCGCAGGCAGCGCGACCATTTAGCTAAGTGTATCCGTGAATGAGCAGTGCACAGAAGCCGGTGCTTTCTAGTGCGATAACCTTGATACCAGCATAGAGCGAGAGCTGAGCAGTGGCAGTGCTTGCTTGCATGCATGCAGGCTCCATAACATCACTGCAACTGGCTGTGACTTTGAAGTCGGTACTGAGTGTTGTGAGCAGCGGACAACAGCCCAGCAGGGTTGCAGACAGGCAGTCTGGCAAAGTGTATTATGATGTGACCGAACCGCTTACGTAACCAAGTTCTGAGATGGGTTAATCCCCCACTCAAAGCGGGCATAAATCTGACATGTTAGTTTACTAGATAGGGAACGGCGAGACGGCGGGCGTGGCGATTGGTTGGTTGAAGCGGTCGCGGATCCAGGGTATCATTTCTATTTACATTTTCACTGTACTATTTTCAGGCGGAATTTCGGTGCATATCGCAATCGTGCGGTCACGGATCCAGAGTATCATTTCTTTTTACATTTTCACTGTACTATTTTTCAAGCGGAATTTCGGTGCATGTCGCAATCGTGCGGCTACTCTTGGTGTTAGTCATTTTCAGGCTATAATAGCGGTGTACTCCGCTGTCATGTATCGGAAACGAAAAAACATGTGCATTTTATCTCTGATAAGAGACGAATGTTTCATGTGTTTATTGTTAAGTATGTCCATGCAACGCTGCGAGCTTGTGTGTTTATTATAAATTCTTGTATATGAACAGGAGTTGTGTGTTTCAGTTGAATCATTCACAAAGAACAGGCTGTTCAGTTAGTAGGAGTGAATAGTTCAGTGACATCCTGAGAATCAAGGGTTAGAACTCGCTCTAAAACTTAGTGTTACAGAAGACGCTTCACTCGTGCCACGAATCTAAGTAGAATAGTTAGATTGTCTGAGACGATATACAACATGACGTGGAATGAGATATCGACAGTGGCGGGCATGAATGACCCTGTGAGAGCAGTCAGATGAAGTACCATTACTGCGTGATTAGCGAGGCTATCCGTGTGAATGGAGAGAGATTCGACGGTAGATCGTGTGACTGTGATGAGTGGAATGGTGTTAAGTCTACCTTAAAGAGTATTGAAGGTACTATCCGCAGTGTTACCAAACGATACCGTAGCCTGAGAGGTGGGTACAGCAGACATTGAGATGTTACCTCTAGTTTGGAAGGTGGTAGTGAGAACGATTCAGTTCTGCTAGGGAACCGTAGTTTTTTTAAGCAAAAATACCGTAGCCTAGAAGGTGGGTATTGTTGAGACAGTAAGGGTAGCGATAAACTCTCACGTGTGAGAGCGGTGAACCCTAAAAGAAAAGCTGGCGGTCCAGAGAGAATGGCGTCACCCTCATGTGTGAATGCCGTCATGTATGAAGTTGGGCGTGCACAATGTGCAAAAGGTCAGGAGTACATTCCGTACGACGGAGACCCGTAACAAATAAAAGGGTAATGCAAAGACCTCCCAATCTTTTGAGGAGAGGTGCAGTAGTAAATGTCAGACTAGAAGACACCAACCGACTGAGTGTAGTTTCAGAATAAATCGGCACATGGAGTGGAACTAATGTGTACAAGGGACAACTTACAGAGAAGTGTCTGTATATTGTCGAATTAAATCAAATACCCACGTTTAAGGAGGAAACCCAAGCTCACGTCTCGATTAAAACCGTAATCCTGCATTCCTTTACGCTCGTCAAATCTCGCTCAGAAGTATCAAATAAGAAATTGGGAGTGGCTGCAACTTGCTGGGAACGGACATCGATTCTGATCAACTCGGAGTTTCGTTTCATTTAGCAATCAGACATGCTAGATTGAGAGTGTATTCGTGTGGAAGAAGAAAATTGCCTTCACGATCTTACGGTGGTGAAGGAGACATGGTGCCTGGAAGAGTGTGATGTGTTGCACTATAAAGTAGATGAACCGCAGATTGACCGGTGTGTGTCTGTTGTAAACAAGACAGTGGGTGGTGAACGAGAGAGTACCCCCGTGTGAGTACCTGACGTAACGTTAATAGTTAACAGAAGGACGATCGGAGGATCGTTAGAGACAGACGCAGAACACGTATTATCGTTTAGACTAAAAAGTTACTGAACAGTTATGCTATAGCTCAGAGAAGGAGTGACATATTCTAACGTGCTGTGACGCAAATAAAAATAATTGAAGGTACTGGGTTGCCCTAGGACTCGAAGTCTACATTGGTGCTCAAGGAAGCGCGGACCTGGTTCACTAGTGCCCCAAAGGCCCAATACTATATTGTATGTGTTATCGTAGAATGAATGTGCCAATGAGTACGACAGTTAGCGACCATAACCGCTTGAATTAGTGTCAAACCGCAGTACAGGGTTGACGTTAGTTGACTAAATTCGAGATATCAATAAACTCCAGGAACAAGCTGAGTTGAAAGGTTAAAATGTACGGAAACATCTGTCAAGTTGCCAGACGCTAGCAAACTAACACCCATCTTACCAGATGAAGATTGACTTAATCCATGTAGCGACAAACGCGCATGCGCGCGTGACCAATTAAACCAAATTATATATTTCGAGATGTGGTTACTAGAAGCAGGCGAGCCAATGGGCTACACGAATTCATTTATTTTGTATTTTAAATAGTAACACCCAAACGTGTTTGTAGTGTAATTTTTCAACCGATATCTTGTGTCGCATAAGCCAATTGCGGAAGTAAAAGGTGTAATCCAGGACACGCTGGAAATAAATCATATAAAACGTGATTTCTTTCTCCACGTTTGCATGAATCGCCTATAGGTATCATTGTCAGAAACAAAAAGAAGTAGACGCCACGTATTGTGGTTGAGTTCCGTTAGACTGACTATTTACTGGTCCCGCAGTGGCTTTTGTATATCTTGACCTGATTTGACTCCCAGCTTCAATCAACGAACATAAAATGTCAATGGGAGTGTTCTATTTTCATAAATTCTTCAGGTGACGGAATGAGTGCCGTGCACGTCGAGAGTATAGCAATTTTCTCAGTGGAGACCGTGCCAATCATGGGCACGAATTATTCAACAAACTATAAAACAGTGGATGAAATACCACAAACTTTCAAATTATCAGATTTGTAGAAATTCAGTGTCAATTGAGTCAATTGAATCGAATAAGGGTCCGTTGAAAGTACGTTCTGTCTGCGGACTATAAACGTTATAATAATAAAAGTATGTGCTGTTAGGAAAAGTAGAGATAATTTTTCAATTCAAGATGTTAAACTGTCCGTTGGAGTTAGCAGCTATTGACGACAATAGGCAAAAGTCGTAAGCATAACAGAGTCGTTGACAAACCCATAGAAGTATGAATATAACAAAGCAATTGTTAAAATGTCTCGTTAACTATAAAAAAAATCAATGCTTTCAATTTCCATACACAAAATCAAGTGCAAGCTGTGAATGTCTATTGCCAAAATCATTCGCAGAGGCGAGCTAATCAACAAATAGGTCAAGAAGTCTGAATCAATTTGAGAGGGGTGGTTGACAAAACCATTCATGCGAGTTGGATAACAAATGAAAAATGGTCGAGGTCCTTTACCCTTCACTTAAGCTTCGTATAACGATCAGTGTATTATCGTGTCGTGGCATCCAAATCCAATAGGTATCGTGTTGATGCATTCAGATCCAATAGGTATCGTGTTGATGCATCCATATTAACACGGCATCGTGTTGATGCAGCAACCATATTGAAAGCGTAGCATTGTGTTGATGCAACTTATCCTTCATAGCTCAATCAATGACCGAGAGTCATCAGTCGGTGACCTTGAGAGAATCACTGTCAGTGCTCCCCAGTCCGAATACTTCAGCAATCAACCCACGGGAATGAAACGAGCCGTTTTGTTACGATTAAGATTCTTTACAATAAATGCGAATAAGAAAAGAGATTTAAAAATGGTTGACGATGCCACAAACTTAAGCGAGACAGTCGTTAACGTTTTTGAACAGCTTGACAAACAGTTGTAATAACGTATCCTTGTACTGGCTTGGATAGCAAGCAACATTATTAAAATTTCATATGGCTATCTCTGCAGTGTATTTCAAAAATCCGTATTATCTTATATGTAATTGTGTCCTGAAGGCTTCTCATGACTGAGAGCAGTAGGCAGTTTTCAATAAGTTAACTCTATTATTTTGGTTACAACGTTCATGTGTACTTCTTTTGCAGTCGGAATCTGAAAAAGCAGTTTAACCTGCATAGCTACCAGACTAATGTGTGACAAAAAAAGTCATAGAAAATGTCGAGCATGAAGTGCAGCATATGAGCATCTGCACGCTAATATTCTCCGTTCAGTTTTCTTGTATAGTAGTTATAAAAACTTTACCATCAGAGCCCGTCAAGCTAAACTTAACTAAATAAAAACTCAGAATGTGAGGTCAGAAGACAAGCCTACGCTGATATTGAATTAACGCGTCAATTCCAATATTTTTTATTACTTTTTGAGATTGTGGACAACATGTTAGCTATGTCAATGTTCGAGCATTAATGCAAGTCGTCCTACGTGGTCTATCAAAAGTAATACTAGGCCTGCGATCGTTCAGTAAAGCCATTAAGATGATACGTCTTCCAAATTATACGTTTTTCCTCCGCTCGATGGGAACTTTACCAACAGAGCGTGTGGTGAAGCATTCTCGACACGGATCAAATAGTGAATACGTTCACAATCATAAATTGTGAATAGTTTTAAACCATTGTTCTATGTTACGTTTTACATCCTAATTTGGGATGCTAATATTAATGTTAATTTTTGAACGTTAGGTGTTATACCTTAAGTCATTTATTGTTACCTACCGTTATAAATCTAGCAACCAGAGTGAACCTCTGCGGAACACATCTTTCATTGAATTTTTGTGGTCAGGGAGTTCAAGTTTCAAAAGCTATTAGTAAAATGGTGATGTGTTTTCTGTATGAAAAATAGCTATGTAGATTGCAACTAGCGAATGAGTGCATTAATCGAAACTAATTATATAAATCATAACGACTGAATCCTCGAGTCTTTATAAGACCTAGAGGAATAAATTCAAGCTAACGCTTATTTTCTGAGAAAAATATTTTCATTACATCAGAAAGGATTTTCAAATTTATTTAATTGTGATATCAGTGAGTACAATTAATCGCAAACATTCATTATAGACAAATTTAAATGCACGACAGATCCACTCAAGACTATTAGGTTTTCTTTATAACTAACTACAAGCGATTTAACTGATAAAGCCAGCCCCGGTTGTAGGATAAACAACATTCGTTGCTCGACAGGCCTTCTTCTAAAAAGGCGAATAGTTAATTCGCGTGTTTCTGAATCTACGTCAGATTGTCACAACAATTTGTTCATCCATTAAAATATTGATCTTGTATTAGCACTTTGAATTTAGGCCATGTTATTGGGTGGACGCTATTCTACGAATATACAGTGAAAACTAAGTTTCAATAACTCAAAATTTAATTATTTAAAAGCGAATTACTTGATGAAATAAATTCCATTTGTTTATGACGTTTTCAAAAATATTGCGGTGCGGTATAAAAGCTGCAAACAATCAATTTGCTCGAGGAGGTAATTAAGAAAATTACACAATGAATGATTCGTGCAATTAATATTCGTATTCGATACTCTGCGGTAATCAACACTCAAAGAATTGGAACATCTCAATCTATTCATTTAAGTATAACATCGCAACAGTAGGTAAGGAACTTGAATTAAATAAGAATAAAATATATACTTCTGCTTTAGGGTAAAACTTTGTCATTAACAAATTACTTAAGTTAGAAGTTGTAACTCATTTGTGTTGGTTTAGTAACTTTTAATTTTAAATTTCTGTGAATGTTATTTTCAAATTACCTTAACTAATAGTCACTATACTTTAACGAATGTTGTTTGGATCCTGTAACTCCTGTTTGATAGGGCTAAGGATTCACCCGTAAGTTACATGCGGTGTGTCCAATATAGTAGTACAGTAGGCCAGCAACATCAGTAGAAAATGTCTATTTTTTTGGCTAAAGTTATGAGGTTCATCATCATGATGCCATCCAAAGAGATGGAGTGGCAGATAACCCTCAATAGTGCTACTCCGAGAGCAATTAGGAGGCACATAATTACTAACATTTGGATGAGGATCTGTCCATGTTGACTTTTGTCATAAATTGCAATGAGCACATACGTTATTTTTATGAAATGTACAAATAGTTGATAAGTGCTCATCGACATCAAAACTTCTGGTCACAATTTCCAAATGAAGCTATAGGTAGCAAAGCAACGTCAACCGCTAGCACCAAGCTCTTACCCACTAATTGTTGGAGTATAAGAGTCGGGCAATATTATGTAGCCCGTGTATATATTTAAAATGGCTTTAATTTTTGTCTTTGCTTTGTGATAATATTAGTTATTTTTTTCATTTGCTTACCAATATATTTATTGTCACGTACCATGAATATTTGGTACCTAAATCCGTTTCAGCTTTCAGGATATTTTCCATTTTGCAAATACCCATTCAATAATAGATAAGGAGTTTGTTATAAATTCAGCTTTGTTTCGTTTCTCATTTCCCACATCTTAGATGTTGCAGTAGATACTACTTCGGAGTTAAGAGTGTCTTCCAATTTTGATAAAGGAACAGAATATTTTTTCGTTGAACCGTTTCTTCCATGAAGTATTATGAACCCCACTGATTGCAAGACAACTGTATTGCCGGTCGTCAGAGGGTTGGTTTAATTGAAGTTGGAGCGGGTGTTCGGTGACTGCATCTGGATCAGGTGGCATGACGCCGAGCACCCTCAGATAATCTTTCTGGAAGCGGACGAATGACTCTAACAGCGCGCTGCAAAGCGTAACCACTGATACAAGCTCCTCAGCCATGGACAGCCAGGAACACATAGATGCCGGGCTTTCAAATCTGTTGTAAGTGTCGGCGCTGTTGTGGACTAATCATCACCCGAGTCAACGAAGGCGACGACACTGGGATGGGGTGATGTAGCGCCTGGAGCATACTATCAATAGAAAACATGGGATGCACAAAAGTAAGAACATTAGGCGACCCATCCAAGTCCCCCATACATATTTGCACCATCAACTGTGTATGTCGTTAAATAAGCCGTCGTTTCAGACTTGGGTCGATCACACTTTACATGTAGGTGCAACAAAGCGCCGAGCTATCCATGCATGCTCGATCAATGTATCACCAACAGGATGTAGTTGACAAATCCCATTAGAAGAATGCCTACCTAAGACAGAAGTCAACAGACGCTGACTACGTACTTCTGCTTATACGTTGCCTCGCAACAGCACCTCATGAGAGAGCAACTAGATGAATCCAGTTAGCCGAACGTATCGCGTGATCATCACCGCATCCGTTTAATCCGCATTAAAGGCGAGAGCTGAGCTCAAACCGGGCTCGGAAAGTACGATATGAGGTAGTTGACAGATTAGCTCCAGCACCTTGCAACATCGTCCGTCGCTCGCCGTTTGTGAAGTAGTTCCGCCGTCTCTTGCCGTTCATTAGTTTAACCGTCGTCTCCGCAGTTGTCGCCTAGTGTCATCTACAGTTCGTCATACAGACTATACATATATTTAGTTCAGGACTCCGTGTTTTTGAAGTGAACAATACTCTTCATATCATTAGAAACAACAAAGTGCAAAATAGCGTCTGAGCAGTCGTGTCTCTTGCCATCACCTACATCCAAACCCAAAGGTTCCAACACCAATGGTAGTCCCGCTCCCTGCTAAGATCTTCTGGCGATGTCGTTCAGCGCAGAGTGTCTGGGAAATGCAACCGGCACTATACCTACATGATAGTCAATGCACTCCCATCTCGTCTATTCTCTGACCGCAACGACATGGATGCTGATGACAGATTTGGTAAGAGTTTAAGCTGGGACTGTACTTGTGTGGACACTTATGCGGAAACGCATTTGATAGGTTCTGCAATTTCAGCTGGTTTTGCAGTTACAAAAGCAGTGACACGTAAGTGCAGGAAGTATGGTGCATTGACCATACAGTTCCACTTTGAGCCAATAGCCTTGGAGACGACAGGGGTGTATGGCGAGTCAACTGCGCGAATTGTGAAGGAGATCTGACGTAGATTGGAGGAGGCAGCTAGAGATTCACGAGAATTTCTATGGCTCCAGCAGCTGTTGGGTTTGGCCTTACAGAGAGGCAACACTTTCAGTATCCTATCAGCAGGTCTAGAGGCCGGGGAGAAGTTTTAGTGGGTCGGAGGGCACCCCGTCTGGGTTATCACATCCAACCCCACACTCCGGTCCAAAAGGGAATTTCCTTTCTTCGAAGGTCATTTATTTTAATGTGAAAAAAAAATCATTTAAAAGATTTATATCCAACGAATTAAATTCTTAACACCTTATATAATTTGCATTGTCTGTCAAATAAATAGCCTTGAAGGTTTGAGAATGAAAAAAAAGTCGTGACTGTTCATCATCCACAAGTAAAGAGAGATTGAGATCATTTTGGAATCACGGTTCAAACATAGTGGGCGCGTAGTAGGAGCTGAACGCATCCTACTACGCGCCCACTTCTCAGCACGGTAAAATGGCACGCTGCGGTGCTAACCGCTGAGGTACGGCACTGTAGTGTGCCAAGAGTACGTTCGACTAGCACCTACAACGGCGCATGGGCATACGACGCTTATGACCACAGGATTCTGCGCGTCATACTCCCGGTTAAGTAGCATCCAAGTTAGGTTACCATCCTATCCGTTATGGTGTGCTCAGTGTGACAATATCTCAGTGATAGGAGCCGTGGTACCGGGTTAGACGTGCCGGACATGTATTAGTGGTAGAAGAATAACGTTCGACGTTGTGATATATTTTAACTTGTTGCGAATCCTAGGAATTGTGTATGAGCCAGTAGCGCAGTAGCTATAAACGGTATGAAACGGCCCTGCGAAGGAATAAGATAGGGCATAATTAGCGGTGGGGCAGGGGTTGACCGGACTCAGCGGGGCAAAACGTGCAATTTAAAGTCAGCAAGCGACGAGAAGGTGAATGACTCTTTCGGATTATTCGTTAGTTATTAGATTATATATGTTAATAGTTTGTTAGTAGGTTATATATTTATATTTACATATAGGTATTTGCATTTCAATGCTGGGCATACTGTATTGCAATTTTGTTGCATGCCATGTTGCGTATATGCATTTTCAATGCTGCTTCTCTGAAAGTTTAATGAGGGGGGGGGGGGGGGTTGATGACATCATACATTTATAAGATAATTTTTATTGAAATTTAATCTAACAGTTACACAATAATTTACATGCAGTATAAAAGGTTAGGACTCCACACAGTTCCCGTTTGCACGAATGTTGATTTCCGGACACGTTCATGATAAATTTTTCCACCTTGGTATCATTTCTACATCGTTCGCTGTTGATAAATTTACACGTGGCATAGATTCAATTAGTTTATTGTTATGTTCTACAACATTCGTCGTGAATTT